>CAUOFW020007257.1:99932-173202 GCA_963454935.2 Ilex paraguariensis | reverse complement strand
CCCAAAAAAAAAAAAAAATCCTGGCCCCTAAAGATCGGTTATCCGAATGGGTATGTACTATGGACCGTATGGTTGTAGTTTGAGGATGGTGGTCCTTGGCACCCCTTTTTTATCAATGAGATAGACATAGGTTGATAGTGAAAAGCAAATGAGAGAGAGAAGATTGAGAAAGGATAGAGCTAGAGAGATGTCAATTCAGTGAGTTAAGGTAGAGAAGCGATCAACCAAAAAGAGATGGAAGAGGAGAGACACAACAACACTGGCTGAAATTGTGTGCTTGCATAGAAATTGGTTGATGGGTTTGGGTAAATAATGGATAATTTTTGGGAAATTGGTGTGGGATATTTTTGTTCCTTTTTACTGAATGTTTTTCTGCTCCTATCGTTGTGGTGGCAGTGTTGTCGTGTTGTGTGGCGGTGATCAAAGTGTTGTTGGGTGGTGGCCGTGTGGGTTGTTACTAAGGGGTCTTCGTGTCTTTTGTACGTAAGTGTGATTTTATAGATATTGGACTTGCACCGATATTTTGTAGTGTATAATTAAGAAGGGCACATGGAGAGTCAACCATTTAAGTGTGTTTTGCTATACTCTGCTCTCGTTTGAAAATTATAAAGACTCGTTTGATAGACGTATTATAAGGGGATTAAATATTATATTGTATTATTTTTTATTTAAACGCGCTTAATACTTTATTTGGTAAGTAAATTTAATATCGTATTAATTTTAAAAAATGGGTCTTTTAATACCACAAAGAGATGTGATATTATAATCCAACTCAAACGTATTATTTTACACATTTACTATTATAACCCCCAAGTGATAAAATCAAACTCTCATCAATGTAACAAACATTGATTGGTGATATTTTTTGTTAATTCAACATTAATTTGATGAAATAATTCTTTAACTAAACAACTGATTGGATTAAATAACTACTATCCAACGTTTTTATTGTATATTACCAAACACTAGATAAAATTACATATTATTCAAATATCATATTTAATCTTGTTTTTTATCCATTTGTATTGTATTAGACTGTATTATTTTATCCAATCCATCTATTTTTAATATTTCAATCAAACGAGCCAATATGCATATGTATGTGTGTGGGTAGAATAGCAGGTGGTTAGAGAAGAGGGTTGTGTTTTCAATGGTGTTGTGTGGTGGCTACACAATGATGTGCTGGTGGTTGTGGTTGATGTGGGTTGTGGCTGTTAGGAAGAGGACAGAGCAGTTGTCGGAGAAGGGAAAGAGGGAAGAGCACGCAGTTGCTAGAGAAGGGGGGGTAGGTGTGTTTGAAAGTGTAATTAATGTTAATTGGATAGATAACATTAAAATTGGAATTATCGTTAAGTTTTATAATCCATTTGAAAAGGGTGGTTCAGGACTAATTAGTGCAATTCTAGAAACATATGGCATTAGTTGGTTGGTGTCATCATTTTTTGGCAGGGTTCTTAATGCCCGTTACAGCTAGAGAGTTTTTTTGATGCAAGTTGTAAATGTCAAGGAGTCGCCATGTTATTTTTTTGTGTCGGGAGGTATTCGTGTCATTTGGTTAAATTCTAGGGGTCTGGGTGAAAGTTTTCCGAATCTTTAAAATGTTTTTTGAAGATGAAAAAACTTTAAAACGTTAAAAAAGTGTAACAAAAATATTACATTTTTTAAGACACTCTCTTGCATGCAGTTAGATTTTTGGATCACCCATGTGCAAGTCCTATGAATTGGTCGAGCAACAAGATTCGAACACAAAATTTTCAACTCAAATACCATATTGAAACACCAATTGCAAATGTTTGAGAAGGTTATCTAGGTACTTCACCCCATTAATTACTTCCCTGCTAACTTTTGGCCATTGAGGGCTAGTGGCATTATTATTGATTCCTTCCCATTTTTCATCCATTTATTTTTCATTCATACCAAACAAGAGCTAACAGTAATATTTTTAGTTATTACAGATTGGGCAATCATAATTTCTCTACAAGTTCTGAATTGCTCCAAATTCAAGAGTTTGAGAAGCTAAATCCAAACCTTGGTAACCAAGAGTACATTAATGCATGATTCAGTACATGACGATCTTTATTATCTAGACAAACTATGGTGCCTTCAGATTTTCACTTTAGTTCTCCGATAACTGCCAACTCTTGTTGAAGAGGTCTTCTTGCAGGTGTGTTTGCATTTACTCTTTTTGAACTTATAGCAGCAAAAGGATTAGGAGGCATGGTCAAGTTGTCTTCTCCTCCTTCCAACATTTGAACCACAGTTTGCATTGAAGGACGATCTGTCGGATACCATTGAATACACCACAGTCCAATTATAGTAAGCTTTCTCACTATCTCAACATCTCCATCTTCCTCAATCCGAATTCGTAGCTCTTCACCTTGGTTTAAGCGATTATATATCCATTCTGGAGAGTTTTCTTGTTTAGTATTGTTTACTGCAACATCAATACTCTTCCTTCCTCCAACCATTTCAAGCAATAACATTCTGAAACTATAAACATCCGACTTATGTGAAACTTTCCCGATATGTCTTGATAACACTTCGGGTGCTATGTAGCCCATTGTTCCCCTAGCAGCAGTTATAGAAACAGCACTTCGTTCTTTTGAACACAACTTGGCCAAACCAAAATCAGAGATCTTAGGATTGAAGTTGTGGTCTAACAAGATATTATGGGGTTTAATATCAAAATGCAGGATTCTTTGGTCGCACCCTTGGTGAAGATATTCAATCCCTTTGGCTATGCCTAAAGCAATGTCTTGAAGCTTCTTCCAACCAAGAGTTTTATTTTTAGAGCTTGTTGAAGATATGAACTTTTCCAGTGAATCATTCGAAAGGAACTCATATACAAGAGCTTTTCTAAATCCATCGGCACAAAACCCAACCAAACGAACCACATTAACATGGTGAATTCTCCCAATGGTTCCAACTTCATTGATGAAATCGTCCCCATTTCCCATTGAACTGTTGAGGACTTTCACTGCAACAAAAATGTCATCGGAAAGCCTTCCTTTGTAAACGGTTCCGTAACCTCCTTCACCCAATATCTCACTAAAATGATTCGTGATCCTTTTGATATCAGCATAAGAGTATCTTGTGGGCTTAAGAGCTCTATAATCCTCCAAAAAATTTTCAATTTTTACTTCATTCTCTTTTTTCATTTTAATTGAGCTATATATATGATAGAGTACAGGAACTGCTACAAGAAGAAAGCAACCTAAAATTAGACCTGCACATAAAACATAATGAGTTAAGAAAGCTTGTATTTCTAATAGATTCCTAGAATTACACCTAAAGAGAAAACCAATAGGCCAATATTAACTTTTTCCCAAACTAATTTAAAATTTTCACTTTATCCTTTTAAAGACTAAAAGTATCACATTGCACTTTGAATTTGTTTTTGTGGAAAAAAGGGGATATAAGTATAATGCTACCAAGAATTTCAACATGTAATATGACATTTAAAATCCTTTTCAAGATAAAATGAAAATTGTAAAATTAATTAGGAAACAAAGTGTCATTCACCCCCCAAAAACAAAAGACAACATCACCTGCCCACAATCGTTTGTTAAATGCATGACCTGTAAAGAATAAAAACATTATTAGCTTTTTTATGCTTATGAAAATGACAATACCCAAAAAAAACACAAAAACGTTAGTTATTAGCAATCAACGCACTCAAGGATTCTTCATGCTAAGGTCCAAATTAATAATTGGAATTTTCAAGAACTTCATCAGTTTATAGCTCCACCCATAGCTGTATTTTTTAATCTTGTTTATAGGAGCCTCCTCTAGCATACTTTAAAATTTTCCATTAACGACCACATTGATAATATGTACAATAAATCCAATTTGGTTTAGTGGTAGAAATTGCAGTAAGATGTGAGTGTGTCTGTTTTGAGTTTAAGTCTCAGTAATTAACCCGAGTTTATCAGATGTTCGTGTGATTATGTGTATCCGAATTTGTTTTGCAACTATGAGACTCAAAAACATTTGGTTGAAACGATTCCCATTGCACAAAAAAAAAAACCTGCAATAGTTAATAGTGCAAATGCCAAATTGCTGTTGAGTTTTTTATTTTGAATAATATTTTTAGANAAAAAAAAAAAAAAAAAACCTGCAATAGTTAATAGTGCAAATGCCAAATTGCTGTTGAGTTTTTTATTTGGAATAATATTTTTAGACCTAAATATCTGACCAAATATACTAACTTCATGATGTGGTTATATTATAATTATTGTATCAACATTAAATTCTAATGTTTGATTAGGCTACAAAAATTGNAGTCAATCCAATGATCATTGAATTAGGACAACAAATTAAGTGAATAAATTAGACCCACTAGCATTGCTCATTTAATTAAGTAGTCGATGATAACTCTTAGAATTCTGCTCCTTCTAAGTGAGGGAGTTTGATGTTTCCTATGTGAACTAAATTTAAAGCAAAACATAAAATAAATAAAATACCTTTGCGTGTTTTGGATTTGGCAACACATTCAGTTTCATTTTCTGTGGTATTATCCTTCAATCTACAAATCTTGCCTTCAGCTTCACAGAAACAGCAATTTGGTTTCGACCAACTCAACTGAAGCTTACCTCTTTGATCAAATATTTTATAGGGCACCGATTCTAAGTTATGAATGTTAGTGCAAGATGTCAAAGGATAACGGTCGAGGTTCAAGATAGAAAGTATGTAATACACTTGGTAGGCAGGGCCACCAAGGCAATGAACCGGGTCCAATAGATCTCTGTCTGGTGCAGAACAATTGAATAACGAGTAATTACCTAAGTATATTTCATCGAACTGGAAAGGGGAGGCAGACAAGTCGAGTTTTGGAAGCTTTGCGGGAACGCAGCCATCTGGGTCATACAATCGAATAACTTGAAATTTATAGTCAATTTTCTTGACAAATAGCTTCACAGAAAAGGGAAGATCAAGGACTGTTTGTTTGTTCTTATCACAGGATAGCTCGAACCCAGGATAGCGGTAGCGATCTGGGTGGAAAGCTTTAACCCAGAATGGGAATCGGATTGATGGCCCATTGTGACTGCACCTGAAATTGAATACCCTGCGCTCACCCTCTTGAGCTGCTTCAAGGGTTGGAGGAAGGAACACTAAGAGCAAGAAGTGAATAAGAAAAAGGAAGCTGCTGGCCATTTCAAAGTGCCTACCTAGTGTGTCCTCAATGTCTTGCCATCTCTATTGATTTAAGTAGATTCGGCAAATGGTATTCTACAATAGCTGTCTTAGTTTTTGTATCCTGTCATTTTATACCTCAAAAGAATAATAACTATTTTGATATGGTTTTTAGATTCCTGTCCTTTTTATATTGCATTGAATTAACAAGTTGTGTGATTTTTAAATCCATATCAAATTTATTTTAAATTTAAAAATATTGCATAAGTTATCTCAATATTGTTTTGTTGAAAAGGATAACTAAATGGAATAATAACTAAGTTTAGTTTGATTTTTAAATTTATGTCCTCTTATATTGCACAGTGCAATTGACAATTCAACATAAATTAGAAGGTATTCTGAGGGGTGTATGAGAATTTAGAAATTTGGCAATTAATTCAAAATATAAATTAAAATTGATAATTCAAAAAAATTGAACTTACTAATTTAGATAAATATAAATTAAAATTGATAATTCAACATAAATTAAACTTGTTGATTCGGATAAATCCTACTACTAAAAAATAATTAAAATCTCTTTCAATTAATTATTCATCAAAAAAGAGTGAGAATCGTGTTACTTATTATAAGTTACAAGAAGTTTCGTGTTTGACTAACCATATTTCGTTGATTGACTTTGACTATTTAGGCCAGTCATATTGGTACCAAAATGAGGTTGATAAATTGATGGCCGCTGTCCACGTTGAGATGGTAAAGATGAGACCTTTCTTTTTCCTCCTAGCTTGTCTCTTTAGATTTTGTCCGAATTTGTTATACATACACATATTAGTATATTATTTATACACAAATATGCATGTAAATAATTTCTGCAAAGTAATACTTATGGTTTTTTAAATAAAATTGATATTTTGTTTAAAAATTATTGCAAAATAAAAAATAAAAATTTCTACTTACTTTCCAAATCAAGTTTTGTGTTGCGATTCTTTTCATTGATTGACTTTGACTATTCAAGTCACGACTGGCCCAGCTTGTCGTGTTGGCACCAAATGAGGTTGATTCTCACATTCCACATACATAGAAGAGATAAGGGTGGGAGACTTTTTTTCCTCTTGTTTTAATTTTGAGTAATGCTACATAAACTTAAAAATTAGACTTAATAATCGTAACCATTGAATAGATAGTGGGTTTCAATAAATACTGACACTCACAGTGAAATCAATGGTTGAAATTATCAAATTTACTTTTTAAGTTCATGTAGTATTGCTCTTTAATTTTTTCCAAGAATCCAAACTTTGGTGCACTAGTTCAAAATCAGTTATTATCTAAAATGACAGCACTCATGGAGAAGAAACGCGGACTAGGACTTTAAAGCGACACATGGACTTTTACTTGGTGACCTTTTCACCAAAACTGGGTTGATGCCCATAATCCACGCACTAGTGATAAAGGTGGGACCTTTCTCACCCCTTATCGCCTCTCTTGTTTTGCCTCCTTAGAAGACTAATCGATGTCAATACAAGTAGTTGGTGTATCCGGTCATTAAACAAACAAAAAAAAGTTTTCGGTCATTATCGGGTTACATGTTGTGAATTTTTTTTAATCACAATAACACCCTCCAAGACTCTCTCTCTCAACTTAGGAAAAATAAATCTCGATACCTTCAATTACACGTAAATCACATGTATCTATTTTGTTGATAAAATGCCAAGAAAGGAAATCAAAATTAAGACAGNAAAATAATTAAAATATCTTTCAATTAATTATTCATCAAAGAGAAGTGAGAATCGTGTTACTTATTATAAGTTACAAGAAGTTTCGTATTTGACTAATCAGATTTCGTTGATTGACTTTGACTATTTAAGCCAGTCATATTGGTACCAAAATGAGGTTAATAAATTGATGCCCACAATCCACGTTGAGATGGTAAAGGTGGGACCTTTCTTTTTCCTCCTAGCTTGTCTCTTTTGATTTTGTCCGAATTTGTTATACATACACATATTAGTATATTATTTATACACAAATATGCATGTAAATAACTTCTGCAAAGTAATACTTATGGTTTTTTAAATAAAATTGATATTTTGCTTAAAAATTATTTCAAAAAAACAATAAAAATGTCTACTTACTTTCCAAATCAAGTTTTGTGTTGTGATTTTTTTCATTGATTGACTTTTACTATTCAAGTCACGACTGGCCCAACTCGTCGTGTTGGCACCAAATGAGGTTGATTGGTTGATTCTCACATTCCACATATATAGAAGAGATAAGGGTGGGAGACTTTTTTCCTCTTGTTTTAATTTTTTCCAAGAACCCAAACTTTGGTGCACTAGTTCAAAATTAGTTATTATCTAAAATGACTGCACTCATGGAGAAGAAACACGGACTAGGACTTTAAAGCGACCCACGGACTTTTACTTGGTGACCTTTGCACCAAAACTGGGTTGATGCCCATAATCCACACACTAGTGATAAAGGTGGGACCTTTCTCACCCCTTATCGCTTCTCTTGTTTTGCCTCCTTAGAAGACTAATCGATGTCAATACAAGTAGTTGGTGTACCAGGTCATTAAGCAAACAAAAAAGAGTTTTTGGTCATTATCGGGTTACATGTTGTGAAATTTTTTTAATCACAATAACACCCTCCGAGACTCTCTCTCTCAACTTGGGAAAAATAAATCTCGATACCTTCAATTACACGCAAATCATATGTATCTATTTTGTTGATAAAATGCCAAGAAAGGAAATCAAAATTAAGACATTTAAGTATATGGCACAATAAAAATTAATTCCACATGGTTAGCCTACCTGGTGCGTGTTTCGTGTTTCTACTTTAATACAGCTATTGTATACCTATTTCTTATCGATGGGTGAATGTGTTCCTCCTGCTAAGTTATTCGCAATACATACACCTCCTACCCCCACATTTCACTGAACCTGCCTGCGTAAAGTAAATGAGGCATCATTCTAAAAGTTCCATGCCTAAGAGTCGAGATGGGTTTCGACGGCCAACATAGCGTCATCCCAAAAGTAAAATCCATAAAACAATAACTTACTCCACTCACAAAAAGACCTCTTAGAGCAAAAAAAAAAAAAAAAAGACCTCATAATTTATAAGTCCATAATATAATTCAAACAAAAACTTTAAACTCATAACAACATAAGCCCCCACAAAAAACTCATTAAGTTTAAACCTAACAAGGAGAATGCTAAATTAAATGGCCTACACCCATTAAGTAGTCTGGTAAGACTCCTCTCCAATTTTAAAATAATTGGAGAATCTTTCAATTATTTTTAAATGTTGAAGACCTGTCAAATTTGATGTAAANTAAGTAGTCTGGTAAGACTCCTCTCCAATTTTAAAATAACTGGAGAATCTTTCAATTATTTTTAAATGTTCAAGACCTATCAAATTTGATGTAATTAAGTTCAAATATTAATTGGTTCCAAATCATTATTTAATCTATATAGATCATCATTAATATTTCTAGAAATTGATGATTGCATCATGATTGATAAGACAATCAAAACCAAATAACAGAAAAAATTAAAATAAAGAAGAAAAAGATAAATAATATTGCCTTCCATACAGGAACAGAGCTAAGCCATGGCTTCCCTGTAATTTGTATAACTTCGGGTTCATAAGATGGTTGCCAAAGAGTTTTATATGTCAAAGAGACTTGGCCTCTCCTTTGATAACTTACCTATCGGTACAAGAGAAGATATGTGGATCAATTAATCATGAGACAAAAACATACTATTTTATTTTTTTCTAATTAGATCAATAAAAATTTTTCTTTTCCTATTGACTCCATAAAAAATATCTCTTTGGTAAATGGAGAAGCAACAAAAAAATAAAACTTTCTAAAATTTCCCATTGAAGACCACATTGATAACATATACAGTAAATCCATATTGGTTTAGTGGTAGAACATGGAGTAAGATGTGAGTGTGTATTTTGAGTTTAAGTCTACTAATTAACATAGGTTTATCTGATGTGCGTGTGATTATGTATATCCGAGTTTGTTTTGCAACTGAGGCTCAAAAACATTTGGTTGAAATGATTCCCATCACAAGAAAAAAAACACTTGCAATAGTTAATGGTGCAAATGTCAAATTGTTGTTTGGTTTTTCAGATTTGTTTTTGAGCAGTCAGTGATAACTCTTATAATTCTGCTCCTTCTTAGTGAAGGAGTTTAACATTTCCTATGCGAAGTGTCAACTAAAGTTAAAGCAAAACATGGAATAAATAAAGTACCTTTGAATGTCTTGGATTTGACAACACATTCAGTTTCATGTTCTGTGTTATAATTCTTCAATCCACAAATCTTGCATTCAGCTTCACAGTAGCTAAAATTTGGTTTTAACCAACTCAAAGCTTACCTCTTTCATTAAATATATTATAGGTGATGGAACGTTTTCGTGATCAAAGGGGCGCGACATGTGTCCTCGGCATCCTGTCTACAGAGTGTTCTTTGGTTAACACGCGTCATTGGCATCTTGTTCGCGGAGTGTTCTTTGGATGACACGTGCTCTTAGCATCTTGTTCGCGGATTCCTTGGCATCTATCTTATTCACAGAGTGTTCTTTGGATGACAGGTGTTCTCGGCATCATGTCTGTGGAGTATTCTTTTGATGACACACGTCCTTGGCATCCTGCCCGTAGAGTGTTCTTTGGTTGACACGCGTCCTTGAAATTTTGTCTATGGAATGCTCTTTGGGTGACACGTGTCCTCAGCATCTTATTCGCAGAGTGTTCTTTGGATGACACACGTCCTCGACATCTCCTCCACAGAGTGTTCTTTGGATGACACGCGTCCTCAGCATCTTGTCTGCGGAGTCTTCTTCAAATGACACGCGTTCTCGGTATCTTGTCCACGGAGTGTTCTCCTATTGGAAGTTGGTCCCCCCACCATAAGGACACAAGCTTTTGAAACACGGGAGAATGATCACCAATTCAGCCTGGACTTGGATCTCACAGAGGAAAGAAGAGAAATGGTTGTCTTGTGGTTAGCGAAATACCAAGAAAGAGTGTCCAAACTCTACAATAAAAGAGTGAAACCCCAAAATTTTCAAGTAGGCGACCTGGTGCTCAGAAGGATAGTTGGGAACACTCGAGATCCAGCTAATGGGAAGATGGGACCTAACTGGGAGGGACCATATAGAGTCAAATCAGTGGGAGGTTTGGGTTCTTAAAAGTTAGAAGATATGGAAGGAAATGTTGTACTTCGACATTGGAATGTAATGAATTTGAAGAAGTATTATTTTTGACAAAGAAAGGCTTATTTTCGCTAAGTGCATTGTCCTGGAAGATGCATGGTCCTAGAGGCAAAGTCTTAAAGGATAACTCTTGCCCCCAAAGAAACAAATGAGCAAAACCTCCTAGAAGGGGCATAGCCCCAGAAGCAAAGTCTTCAAGGAAAACTCTTGCCTCCAAAGAAACAAAAGAAGGGAAGCCACCTAAAAGTTGAGGAAAAGTCTTCAAGGAAGACTCTTGCATCCAAAGAAAAAAAAGGAGTGAACCTTCCTAGAAGGGACATGGCCTCGGAGTCAAATTCTTCAAGGAAGACTCTTGCCTCCAAAGAAATGAAGGAGCAAAGCCTCCTAAAAGGGGCATTTCCCCAGAGGCAAAGTTTTCAAGGAAGACTCTTGCCTCCAAAGAAACAAAAGGAACGAAAGCCTCATTGAAGGGGAATGGCCCTGGAAGCAAAGTATTTAAGGAAGGACGTGGCCACAAGGGTAAGGCTTTAGAAGAAGACTTACCCAAAAAAGACCTAAGGAGTGAAACCTCCTGGATGGAGCATGACCCTGAGGGTGTATACGTAAAAAATTTCAGCCATACAGAAAGCTGAAGCCGGGGGAGAGTACTCGGGCCCGAGGAATTATACACTCTGTGAAAGAAAAGAAAAAAAGATAAACACTTGAAAAAAGAAAGGCATTCTTGTATTGCAAAAGATGAGGGCTTTGCATCCTTCAAGCTACCGAAACATAAACTAAGTTACATGAAAAGTGAAAAAATAGCTCTATGAAGGACTAGTGATGTCGCTTCCGATGTCTCCCTCGATGTCGCCAAAAAATTCATCAACACTAGTAGATAACGAATTGGCGCTCTGAGGGATAGGAACAGTGTCAGCACCAATGGAGCATAGGCGGGAAAACGGTTACATGAAGGGACAGGGCGTTCAAGCCCTTTCATCTTCCTCCACCATGTCATCTAATTCGTATGAAGATTAAGGGCTGGGGGTAATTGATGGACTTTTTCATGATCAAGGGGAATGCGACACATGTCCTTGACATGTTGTCCATGGAGTGTTCTTTGGATGACACGCATCCTCGGCATCCTGTCCATGGAGTGTTCTTTGGATGACACACATCCTTGGCATCCTGTCTACATAGTATTCTTTGAATGACACGTGTCCTCGACATCTTGTCCATGGAGTCCTTGGCATCTTATCCACGAAGTTTTTTTTGGATGACACGCTTCCTCAATATCTTATCCGTGGAGTCCTTGGCATCTTGTTTGCGGAGTCCATGGCATTTTGTCCGCGGAGTCCTCAGCATCTTATCTGAGGAGTATTATTTAGATGACACGCGTCCTCGGCATCTTGTCCGCATAGTGTTCTGTGAATGGTATGTGTCCTCGACACCTTGGCCGTGGAGCATTCTCCACATGACACGTCACCTCGGAGTTAAGTCTTCCACGTTGACAAAGCATGGATAAGAATTTTTTACAGTTATCATGACTTGGAAGCAGAGTGGGTTGTCAATGATAGGTTCCACCCTTTCCAAGGTGGTCAAAATGGTAGGAAAAACAGTCCAATAACCAATGGTAAAGATGGACGAAGTATGAAGTTTTGAAATGTTGGCTCCTTGGAGAGGTAATGGATGAAAGTGCCTTGGCACATATGTAGCCATAATCAGGTCACATTAAATGTTTCCCTCAAAAGGATAGGACGTATTTATTGCTCAACAAGACCAAAAAAGTGAACATTAAATGCCCAGATATCCGAGCATTAAATGAAGGAGCTTCTACCACGTGAAAAGGAAGAATCACTTCTCGAGGACTGAGCACTACCTATCGCCTTCCAAATAAGCCCATGACGAGCCTTCCCTCCATGGGACCAAGCAGTCTATAATGATTGACTTTAAGGAGGTATAAATAGCTCTCATAAACAAAGTCTAAGGTACGAAAATTCTCACCTAAGAAATAGAATAGTGTTTTTCCACCCCTCTCTCACATACTAACTTTATGGTCAGAGGCGTCACGTCCGAAAACACTCTAGAGCCCTTTTAACCCATCTTTTTAAGTGACATGAATCTACTCGATAACCTAAGGGTGATCAAATAGTTTGTAGAGAGTTTCATCACCATTTCTCAGCATCGATTTACTGCAAAGCTTTCGACTTTCCAGGGAAACTCGAGTTCACTAGGGGAGAAAGCTATCAATTTTGTTTATTGTGTCAAAATCACCGAGCACAATTTGGCATTGTCTGTGGGAAATGACCATAGTGAACACACGTTTCAAAGAAAAGGTCCTCAGCAAAAGAACATTGACGTGCCAGCCCCATCCATTTCGAGAACGGAGGATCACGTTGAGAGCGTCAACTAGGCGCTTTCGGTCCATTCTAAAGAAAGAACCCGCCAAAATGAACTGAGCTTTAGAGGTGAAATGTATGGGCCCTTAGCCTATCAACTTGTCAACGTCATCGAAGAACGGTTGGGGGACCACTTGAGATAAACTGAGGAGAACAATGTAAACGTCCTGAACAGACTCGACGAGTTTGCACTCTCCAACGGGGTTTTTCAAAACTCATGACCGTCCAAGGAGCCCTCTGTCAAGGAGATGAGGGCTAGCAACTTGAGGAACCGACTCAGGGGCGGCAAGGGCCAATAGACCGGACCCGAAGGTCTTGGTTAAAAGGGCGAGGCTTTTGGCTTCGAATGACCTCTATCGGAGGCTATCTGGGCAAATGGGCGTGGAAGGGTCTGCAAAAGGATCAACCCTCTCTTTGAAGAATGAAGGAGCCAGGGGACATACAACCAGCCATAACGATGGTAAAAGAAGACACCACAAGGAGGAAGTAGACCTCAAGTCCAAGTTAGACTCCATGAGGATGGGTAAGTCCACCTCCGACGTGGATACAGATGACAAAGTCATTTTGTCACCATTCACCAAAAAACTTATGGAGAATATGGTAATAAAAAGTTTGTGGTGCCACGATTCAAGGTTTATGATGGACGTTCCAACTTGGAGGCTCATCTCCAATAGTACAAGCAAATGTTGTACCTCTATCACTCAGATCATAGGTTGTTATGTCGGGTGTTGTCAATGGGCATAGGCGATAAAACCATGAAGTGGTTTGAGACCCTTCTGCCAAATAACATAATGTCTTGGCGAGAGCTAACCAGACAGTTCTCCTCGCAGTTCATCACGGGGAGCAAACACCCCAAGGATGTTGGATCCTTTTTGACCTTCTAGCGAAAGGAATGCGAAACACTTCGACTATCTTGGGACACTCCGCCTATCTCGGGACACAGATCTTTATAAGTCTTTGACAAAGTGGACACTGGTGGACATGGGCGAACTGATGGCCCGCATCAACAAGTACTCTGAGATAGAAGACGATTTAGACAGAAACAAAGGAAAAAATTTGGCTCCTAAGAAGAAGGACAAGGAGAAGGAGGGAGTACCCCCTAGGAAGGGTGTAATCCCAGCATCAAGAAGTTCTTTCAAAGGGATCCACACCGTGTTCAAGGAGCCTATTTACAAGTTATTGTATAAAATTAAGGAGTCATTTTTCAAATAACCGCCAAAGGTGCAGGGTGATCCATTCACTAGGAATTAGAATGCTAGGTGTTCATACCACAAGGATGTAGGGCACCTTACCGAGGGCTGCCGAGTATAAAAGTCCTTCCTGAAGAAATTGGTCCATGAGGGACACCTTCAGGAGTACATCCAGAAAGAGACCCCAAGGGAGACAAATGCGGCCGATAACTGTACCACTATCCACGACAATGTGATCGATGACATCCACGTCTGCCCCTTGGAATGACTGATAGCCAACACTCTCAAGTTTGACCTGAAGAGAGTGGCCTTTGCCATGAATGTGGAGGAGAAGGATGTGGGCTAGACGACTATCACCTTCTCGAATGCCGATTTAGTAGGCGTGGCCCTCCCACACGAAGATGACTTGATCATAACCTTGTGGATTGCCAAATTTAATGTTAAAAGGGTCTTAGTTGACTTGGGGAGCTCCTCAGAGGTAATGTACCTTGAAGTTCTCAAGCGGATGGGCCTTGGGTCCAAAGATCTTACCACCGTCAAGCCACCCCTCGTCGGGTACAATAGATCATTTGCCCTACCACTATGAAAGATTACTCTGCCAGTTATCACGGGACCTGGCACGATTGACATGGAGTTCGTGGTGATCGATTTTGATTTAGCATACAACATAATCATTGGGTAAACTTGGTTGCACTCACTTGGAGCAGTGCACTCCACCTACCATCAAAAATTAAAGTTTCCCACTTCGGAGGGGATAATGGAGATTTGTGGAGACCAAGCTTCGTCGAAGAATTATTTTTATGCCGTCGTAAAATTCAGGGTTACCTCCAAGGAAAGGGAGCATGCCCTAGAGGAAGTGTTGAACAAATAGCAACTATAGTCTAGGCGGCTAGGCGTCAATGAGCCGTAAATTAACCCTTCCGACCGCTCCGTGGAGAACCTCCGGAAGGTACTCCTGAGGGAGGGGGACAAAGAGAGATACTTCCTGATCGGCTCCATCATGTCCAGGGCCGAGCAAAAGGAGATGGCTACTTTCTTGAGAAAAAATGTGGATGTGTCCGCATGGGAAGCAGTGGAGATGAAAGGCATAAGTTTGGATGTTATAACTCACAAACTTCATGTTGATCCCAATCATAAGCCCATCAAGCAAAAGCCTTGGTGTACGACACTATACCATTCCCAAGCAATGAATAAAGTGGTAGAGAGGCTCCTGGTAGCAGACGCCATCCAGGAAGTACAATTTCCAGAATGATTGTTGAATATCGTCTACGCAAAAAAGAAGAGTAGGAAGTGGCGTGCCTGTGTAGATTTCATAGATTTGAATAAGGCTTATCCCAAGGATGATTATTCTCTCCCTAAGGTTGATCAATTAGTTAATGCCACGACGGGGTACAAACGCAAGACCTTCATGGATGCCCGAGTTGGCTACCACTAGATTCCCTTTCATTCACCTAATCAGGAGAAGACCACCTTCATCACTCATTGGACAAATGTAGGCCTTTCTTTGGCACCATTAAGAGGTTCAGGAAGGACACTTGGAATGAAGAATGTGAAAAGGCATTTGGAGGGATCAAGGAGTATCTACAAGTCATCCCGACCCTATTGGTCCCCTAGAATATTTGGTCGTTTCTGAGTTTGCCGTTAATGGTGTACTGATCCATGAGCATGAATATGAACAGAAACTGGTATACTATGTAAGCAAAGCTCTCTTGGATACCAAGACGAGATACTTGCCTTTGGACATTAGCACTAGTCATGGGTGCATGGAAGTTGTGGCATTATTGTCAAACACACCCCATCACCATCCTGACGGATCAACCTTTGACGGCGATCCTAAGGAAAATGAACCTCTCCAGGAGAATAGCGAAATGGGTTGTGGAGTTGGGGGAACATGACATTCACTATAGATCTCACACAACAATAAAGGGAAAACTATTAGAGGACTAGATTACTGAATTTACTCAAGGTGAGCCAATTCCCCTCCCCCCCCAAGGAGGAACCCACCGTGGACAGACAGGTGCACTCTTGGAGGCTATGTATGGACGGATCCTCCAACAGTAAGGGATCTGGAATTGAAGTGTTATTGGTTTTCCCCAGATGGTGTTGTCATAGAGCAAGCTATGTGGTTAGGTTTCAAGGCATTCAACAATGAGGCGGAGTATGAAACACTCATCTCTGGACTAAAACTTGCCAATGCGATGAGAGCTATGGAGCTAATGGTCCTTTGTGACTCCTTACTGGTGGTTAACCAAATCAATGGGGAGTTTGAAGCAAGGGATCCAAGGATGAAAGCTTATCACCACAAGATAATAACCCTACTCCACAAGTTCAAGAAGTTGAAGGTCAAGCAGGTCCCCCGAGATAAGAATGTCCATGCCAACGCTTTGGCATGCCTAGCCTCGGCGTTGGAATCTGACATGACACGAAGGATCACCGTGGAGTTCCTTCCCAATTACAGCATAGACGACATTCCTAGAGTGACTGCAATTCGGGAGATAGAGGGGCCCCCTAGCGGGATTGATCCCCTACTGAAGTTCCTTGTCTCTAGAGAGCTCTTCGACTATCCCAAGGAAGCCATAAGGGTAAAGTTGTGGGCCTCTAGGTTCTGGGCCTCCCTAGATCAAAAATTGTATCAAAATTCATTCTCAGGACTCTATTTATTGTGTATCCGTGAAAGTAATGTTGAGCCCTTCTAGTACGAGGTGCATGAAGGCATATGCAGTGGGCACTCGGGTGGAAGATCCATGGCCCATTGGATCATGACTCAGTGATAATGGTGGCTACAGATGCAAAGTGATGTACAAGCCTACATCCAAAAATGTGACCAATGTCAAAGGTTTGCCTCCACCATCAAGCAGCCAATGGGAGATTTACACCCGCTGACCAGTTCTTGACTGTTTGCCCAATAGGGACTCAACTTGATTGAGCCTCTTCCAAAGGCTCCAAAAAATAAGAGATTTTTAATAGTTGGGACTGATTATTTCACAAAATGGGTTAAAGTTGAGTCATTGACTCATATTAGGGACACGAACACTAAGAAATTCGTATGGAAGGATATAGTGACGAGGTTCAAGATCGCTCAAGCACACATATCAGACAACGGGACTCAATTTAACAACAGGCAACGCCTTCATACCCTCAAGCCAATGGACGTACAGAGTCTTCAAACAAAACTAGTATCAATGGAATTAAGAAGAGATTGGAGAAAGTTTAAGGGAAAATAGGTGGAAGAGCTCCTAAATGTCTTTTGGTCTTACAAGACGACTCCGCGAACCTCAACAGGAGAGACACCTTATGCCCTCACTTATGGAGAAGAGGCAGTTATTCCGTTGGAAGTTGTTCTCCCTACCATAAGGATGCATGTTTTTTATACAGGGGAGAACGATCATCAACTCAACCTGGACTTGGATCTAGCAGAGGAAAGAAGAGAAATGGATGCCTTGCAATTAGTAAAATACCAAGAAAGAGAGTCCAAACTCTACAATAAAAGAGTGAAACCCCGAAAATTTTAAATAGGTGACCTGGTGCTCAGAAGGGTAGTCGGGAACACTCGTGATCTGACCGATGGGAAGATGGGACCTAACTAGGAGGCACCATATAGAGTCATATCGGTGGGAGGTTTGAGATCATACAAGTTAGAAGATATGGAAGGAAATGTTGTACTTTGACCTTGGAATATAATAAATTTCAAGAACTATTATTTTTGAGAAAGAAATGTTTATTTTCGCTAAGTGTATTGTTCTGGAAGGGGAATGGCCCTGGAGGCAAAGTCTTCAAGGAAGACTCTTGCCTCCAAAGAAACAAAGGAATGAAGCCTCCTAGAAGGGGCATGGCCCTAGAGGTAAAGTTTTTAAGAAAGACTCTTGCCTCCAAAACAAACAAAATGACTGAAGCCTTCTAGAAGAGGCATGGCCCTGACGGAAAAATCTTCAAGGAAGACTCTTCCCTCCAAAGAAACAAAGGAACGAAGCCTCTTGAAAGGGGCATGGCTGCGGAGGCAAAGTCTTTAAGGAAAACTCTTGCCTTTAAAGAAACAAAATGAGTGAAGCCTCCTAGAAGGGGCATGGCTCCGGAGGCAAAGTCTTCAAGGAAGGGTATGGCCTCAAGAGTAAGGCCTTAGAAGAAGACTTACCCCAAAAAGACCCAAGGAGAGAAGCCTTTTGGATGGGACATGACCCTGAGGGCATACGCTTTAAAAAATTTTGTCCCATACAGGAAGCCAAGGCCGGCCCCTGGGACCTCGGCCCCAAGGAATTATACACTCTGAGGAAGAAAAGAAAAAAAGAGAAACACTTGAAAAAAGAAAGACATTCTTGTATTGCAAAAGAGAAGGGCTTTGTGTCCCTCAAGCTACAGAAATAGAAACTAAGTTACAAGAAAAGTGAAAAAGAAACTCTATGGAGGACCAATGATGTTGCTCTCAATGTCTCCCTCGATGTCACCAAAAAAATCATCAACACTAGTGGATCAGGAATTAGCGCTCTGTAGGATAGGAACAGTGTCGGCACCATTGGAGCATCGGCGGGAAACGGATAAAAGAAGGGACAGGGCGTTCAAACCTTTTCATCTTCCTCCACCATGTCATCTAGTTTGTACGAAGATTATGGGTTATGGAGCAGTTGATGGAATGTTTTCATGATCATGGGGGACATGACATGTGTCCTCAACATCATGTTTGCAGAGTGTTCTTTGGATGACACCCGTCCTCGACATCTTGTCTGCGAAGTGTTCTTTGGATGACATGCGTCCTCGACATCTTGTCCATGGAATGTTCTCTGAATGACAAGCGTGCTCGGCATCTTGTCCATCGAGTCCTTGGCAACTTTTTTGCAGAGTATTCTTTGGATGACACGCGTCCTCAGCATCTTGTCCACGGAGTGTTCTTTAAATGATACGTGTCCTCAGCATCTTGACTGCGGAGTATTCTCCACATGACACTCACCTTGGCATTAAGTCTTCCACGCGACAAAGCATGGATAAGATTTTTTTACAATTATTGTGACTTGGAAGTAGTGGACTTTCAATGATCAGTTCCCCTTTCCTAAGGCAATCAGAATGGTAGGAAAGACAATCCAATAACCAATGGTTAAGATATACGAAGTATAATGTTTTGAAATGTTAGCCCATTCAAGGGGTAATGGACAAAATGCCCCTACGCATGTGTAGCCATAATCAAATCACATTAAATGTTCCCCTTAGAAGGATATGATGTATCTATTGCTCGGCAAGACCAAAAAGGCGAATATTAAATGCCTAGAGTTCCAAGTATTAAATGCAAAAGCTTCTATCATGTGAAAAGGAAAGCTCACTGCTCAAGAACTGAGCACCACCTATTGTCTTCCAAATGAGCCAATGAGGACCCTTCCCTCCAAGGGACCCAGCATTCCACAATGATTGACACCAAGGAGGTATAAATAACTCTCACAAACAAATTCTAAGGTACAAAAATTCTCACCCAAGCAATTGAATAATGTTTTTTCACCCCCTCTCACATACTGACTTCATCGTCGAAGGGGTTATGCCGAAAAACACTTTGGTGCCCTTCTAACCCTTCTTTTTTATTGACAGGACTTAGCTCGATAACCCAAGGGTGACCAAATAGTTTGTAGAGAGTTTCATCACCATTTCACAACATCCATTTGCTGCGGAGCCTTTGACTTTTCAGGCAGAATCGAGTTCATCAGAGAGAGATCTGTCAATTTCATTTATTGTGTCAGAATCACCGCACACAATAGGGTGTCGATTCTAAGTTATGAATGTTAGTGCAAGATGTCAAAGGATATCATCCAAGTTCAAGCTAGAGCGTATGACATACACTTGGTGGTCAGGGCCATCAAGGCAATGAACTGGGAATAGATCTCTATTTGATGCAAAAAAATTGAATAACTAGTAATTATATAAACCATTTTCATTGAACTCAAAAGTGGAGATAGACAAGTCGAGGTTAGGAAGCTTTGGTGGAATGCAACCATCTGGGTTATACAATCGAACAACTTGAGATTTATAGTCAATTTTCTCGACAAATAGTTTCATAGAAAAGGGAAGATCAATGACTGTTTCATTGTTTTTGTTATAGGATACCTCGAACCCATGATAGTGGTAGCAAACTGGGTGGAAATATTTAATCTAGAATGGGAAGCGGATTGATGGGCCAAGGTGACTGCACCTGAATTCCCTTCCCTCATCTTCTTCAGCTGCTTCAAGAGTTAGAGAAAGGAACACTAAGAGCAAGAAGTGAATAAGAAAAAGGAAGTTGTTGGCCATTTCAAAGTGCCTACCTAGTTTCCTCAATGTATTGTCATCTCTATTGATTTAAGTAGATTCGGCAAATGGTATTCTACAATAGCTATCGGTGTTCTTTGTGTAGTTTTTGTATCATATCATTTTATACCTCAATAGAATAATAACTCTTTTTGATATTGATGATGTATGTAGTATGATAAAGCAAAGATAATAGATTGATGGATACTGGATAACTCAGTCTGAGCTCTTAGGCTCCTATGATTTGGACTAGGGAAAGGGAATAATCACACAGAGAGTTTATAGTGGTTCACTAGCTCAGGAGCTCGACTAATCCACTCTCAAGGGAGTCTCTTTCTCCTGGGGCTTATATTAATAAAAAAATGGGATTACAAAGTGTTGTTCTGATTACAATTGCTTGTGTGTCTTTTGAGAGGGTTATGCCTCATATTTATAGTCAGTCCAAGGTCTCGCCTGATCCATGGCGTGATTCCTGCCTATATCTTGTAACGGTTGCACCTATCTTGCAACGGTAGGGGTGAACGCTGAGGCAGTTATGACTTCTTTGCCTGGATATGCAACCGTTACGATTTGCGCAGTGCTTGGCTAAAAAATAACTATCGTCTAAGCCAAACTGATAAAGGTGTTGTTGCTGGGGAAAAGGTATGGACCTGGAGCCCCCCGGTCATCAAGGGTGGGCTGAGTGCCTGACCTGGGGAATCTGAGCTGATCACCCGAGCTCACCCTTGGGAATATTTTGGGTACTATCAGATATGATTTTTAAATTCATGTCCTTTTTATATTGCATTGAACTAACAAGTTCTGTGATTTTTAAATTCGTATCAAAATTATTTGAAATTTAAAAATATTGCGTCAAAAATTATCTCTGTGCTATTTTGTTAAAAAGTATAACTCAATGGAATAATAACTAATTCTGATATGATTTTTAAATTTATGTCCTTTTATATTGTATCATGGAAAGTTGACGTAGTAATAAATGAAGATCACAAAAAAATCATCATTTCTTTGTGAAAATAATACGCATACTTTGAAACTACATAAGAAATAAAGAAGATCCTTGAAAATATGTATACTCAATGAAGAACTCTTAGTACATTTGGAAAATATTTATAAAAACTCTAATCATTCCCAAAACAAAAAAGAATATCTGATTATACAAAATATACTAAAGTAAAAAAAAAAATAGAATCTAACTAATTGATATAAAAGCATGTTTCATCTAGAGTCTAACAAAATTAACTACACTGAATTCAGAATCTCCTATGAGTTACTGTTCATTTTTGAATTCTTTCTTAAATCACCAAGAAAGTGGACTTTAGGGCCTAAACAATGATATTCAGCCAAAATTGAAGGAGCTCATGGAAAAGTAACGAGTCTTGATCATTGGGCCAGTCTAGGTCAAATAGCATTGGTCTTGTTTAATTCTTTGTCTGACCAATTTTGTCTATATTATTACTTTTTAGTCTTCTTTTACGACTTGAATGACAGTCCTCCCGCTCTAAGTAATATGTTGCCATTTGTTCAAACATCAATCCATCCCCTCTTGAAAAAAATTCGTTCTCAAGTTAGCCCGTGTATGCTCAATAGAATTAGAAGGAAACTCGAACATGTCTTGGACATTAAAAGTGTTAGAGATGTTCATACTTGCAAAAAAAATCAACAACATAAGTATTGTCATTGATCTACTTCAAAATTTGAAAGGGATCGATCTTCTTCTAGTTGAGCTTATTGTATGTTCCAATTGGCAGCCTCTTCGTATAGAGACGAGTCATAAACATTTCCCCAACATTGAAAAGCTTCTGTCGTCGCTGTGTATTTATTGCTTCCTTATACTTGGGTGTCGACGCTTCCAACTGTTATTTCACATCTGCATTCACATCTGTCAGCTTCCCCAACATGTGTTCAACCACAATTTTCATCTTCAGAAGCTTTGGTAATGGAACTAAATTGAGTATGTGTAGATGTGCTTAAATGTAGACAATATGGAATAGGGACTTGTCAATTGGATTTGTTCGGCATGTTGTTATAAGCACACTCTGATATGGACAAAGTACTATTCCACTACCTCAGATATTCCTTGCAAAGGCTCCTCAAGATGTTTCCCATGTTCAGTTCACCACCTCTTTCTATCCATAAGTGTGGGGATAGCTCAAGCTATTATACTATAATGAAATATCCAACTGCTTCCACAACGTATGCCAAAAATGACTAAGGAACTTGTTGCCAAGATCAAAAGTAATGGTTATGGAAATAACATGCAAATGAACAACCTCCTGAAAGAACAAGTGAGCAAGATGAAAGGAATATGAGGTTGCACTACATGGGACTGTGTGTCATTTTGAAAAAAAAATGTATCAACCACAACAACAAATATACCACTTTGAGTCCATGGAAGACCCAACACATCTGGAAAAGTTAGAGAACCATGGATGGAGCCACTTGAGGAACAGGGAGCATGGGCCCACCTGAATTTTTTTTAAAAAAATATTACTTATATATTTTAAATTGTAAATATATATAAGTGTGTCAACTCTATGATTTTTTATTCTATCAATTAGTATAGTCCCATATTGAAATAACTTCGAACTTTTAGAAGCACTTTGGACATTTTATGAATACATCTAAATAAGTTTTTGAAATGTCGGACTCATTTTCTTAAGCTATAAAGATTATGAAAACTCAGTTGCATAACTGAATGAGTGATCAATGGCTAATAATTTGATTGGTTAAATGAAGAAAGACTATAGTCTCTTTTATACAGTTAGTCTCATTCGTTGTGAAGGGTTGGAATTAGTATGCATATTTATTGATGTTTGACCCTTTTTTATTTTATGAATTTTTAAGTATCAAATATAATGCAGTAAATTTAAATATATTTATTTTATTTTTATTGATTGGGATAAAAAATTTAAAATTTTCCAAGTGTCCATTCTAGATGGAACTCCACCCCTATAGAGAAGTGTAGAGCTCGATATTTTGTGCATGAGCTCTTGCAATCCATATGTGTAGCATTGCTTAACAAACCTCTCCACATATCTTTAGTTGGGACTAAATATAACGCTCTTTCATGAAAGAAACACTATTATCTTTGTTCATGTATCTCCCTAAAGCACCACTATGAAGCCCCAAATGATCTACTCATGTAAAGATATTCGAGGAATGCAAAGCCAGGTGGATTTGAACAAGAAACTCGTATGGATCTAAAAATCCCAGAGACTCCATGTGTATTTGAGCATTGAGTCCAAACCTGTTGGAAGTCTTTATTTCCTCCATATAACTTCTTCAAATAGTCAAAGTCGATCACTTGACTACGAATGGTGGTCAACATAGTACGCTTGCTCAAGACATCTACCACCTTATTTAGCTGTCCAAACTTATGTTTAAGGGTGAAAGTGAATTTATCAATCTATGCTACCCACCGAACATTCATACAATAAGGTAGAATTATTAAAGTACTTCAATGCTCTATGGTCGGCATTCAAAATAAACTCCTTCTGAATCAGATAATTCTACTAAAAGTATAAAGCTCTGACAAATACATAAAACTCTTATTTGAAAGTTGACCACTTCTATATCGCCTTATTAACGTTCTTCCCGAAGAATGCTATTGGTCTGCCAGCTTGTGACAAAATTGCTCCAATACCAGTGCCAAAGGCATTTCAATATACCTCAAATAACTTCTCAAAGTTAGGTAGTGCTAACACAGGAGATGTAATGAGCTTCTCCTTGAGTAGTTGAAAACTCCTTACTACCTCATGTAAACCCCCACATTCTTGTCTTTATATAATAACGTAATGATTTTGAAATGCTCATATATTTAGTGAGGGAAGCATGAACTATATAGGTTGTAAAAGTAGAAGTTAGAAAGTGTTCCGGAGTTAAAACACATTGGGTAGAAAGAATTTTGGCACTACTTTAGTATTTGGACCATAACTTTTTAGCCTGATATCCCTTTGATCTGAAATTTTTACAATAGACACTAGACTTTCAGGGCTACAATAGAGTATTTCATGAAACTTTTCCAAATCAATCTCTAAATAGGTCAAACTTCACTAAAAATTTTATCAAAAACTGGGAGTCCGTTCGAACATGAATCTATGTTCGAACGACAGTGAGTCCCAGTACTTTGGTGTCTGCAAAGCTTTAATGAAAAAGTAAAAGTACTGAGAGCAACTAACGTTCGAACTCCATAATGACGTTGGAACATGAAGCAGTAATTTGCACTACTAATGTTCGAACACTATAATGACGTTCCAACGTGAGTTACGATTCTGAGTTTTAGATTCGCACACAAGGGACTATTTCTCCTACTATAAATACTTAAGGACACTTACCTTAGCCTCATTTCAACATCTCTAACCCTAGAGAGTCTTAGAGAGTAAGAAAAAAGGAGAGAAACACAAGATCAAGGGGGATTTTGACATTGAAGTGGATCAAATCCACTAAATTTCTTACAAAACTACGAAAGCAAGGTAGGGATTTTTTTCTAATCTTGTCCATTGAGGCTAGAGTTTATATATATGTATGTTTTGACTCTCAATCATAGATATTTGTTATGGAATCCTTGTTTCTTGATGTTCTTGCAAATCATATCATGTTTTGAATGAAGTTATGGTTTAATAGCCATAAAATCCTTGTTTTTGATCTCAAAACCCTTGTTTTTTAAGAAATAGAGATTTTTTCTTGATATTCCATTGTTCTTGATTCAAAAACTCTAGTGATTTATTTTGAACAATAAAATTATATCTTTTGATGATCACTTGCTTATTTTCTTGAGTTGTTATGTTGGAAAAATACATGTGAAATTTGGGGTTCTTACTTTACTTGTGATTTGAGAAATTGGTTGAGTATTGTATCTCTTGTGTGAATGTTTGGATGAACATGGGTGACCATTGACCGGATATCGTAGAGTGGGTAGATGCATTTCTTACTACGAGTGGGTTTGAAGGTTCCTTACCACTCATAGTGGGGTTGGTGCCTTGTGAGGACCAAACCAATATTCGCTCATGTGGTATCGAGACTGAGGGTTAGTATACTAGTCCTAGGTTGGATCATCACTACCGATGAGTCGATAAACGCCCTTCCTAAAGTTGTATATCCTTACGAGGATTGAGTGTGTTTGTGGGTCCGGATATTCTCAATGTATGTATTCATGCGAAGTCTTACTTCCTACCTGAGATACATAATATGGGTAATGGTACAATGTGATTAATGATACAATTGAGGGATAATGATACAAAATTGTTGGAAATGATATAAATTGTTGGAAATGGTTTATTTTTTGAATGTTGGTTTTACTTCTTCATTTAATTTATTGATACTACGTAAACTTAAGATCGGATGAACTATCATTGTCTCCTTTCAAAATTTATATATGATATTTGTGAAATAAGACCGATTACAGAGCTTAGTGCTCACCCCTTACAAACAACATTTTCAGATTTTGGTCTAGATGAAGAACTCGGGGTTGATGAACAGGTAACTTAGGAAGCTCAATTGGTTGGAAGCGTGGATCCCAAGGGGGATGTCTAGAGTAGTTCTCTTTATATCCTAGACTAGGAGATGCATTTTGAGACAATGTATGGATGATATTTTGTTTATTCTGCTACAAGATAAAGTTTGATTTTTGGATGTAATTGCCATAGTTTGGCATATTATTTTGGATGATACTTTAATTATTATGGATGATGAATGAAAATTCATTTATTTATGGATTTTATTAGTTGCTTTCATGATATGAATGATTATAAAACGTAATGTCTTCCAAGGTAAATTTTGGGGCGTTACACCTTATCAGTCCACTACAATTACATCTACTTCAAGTACTCAGTAAGGGGTGCTGCCATAGTGTTGAAATTCCTCATCAACGTCCGATAGAAGGTTACATGCCTTGAAAATTGCAAACCTCACTTAATTGTCCACAATATAGGATATTCTTGAATTGCCTATATCTTCTCCCAGTACATTCAAATTCCCTTACCACTATGGGTATGAACACCAAACTGTCAATCATATAAAGCTTCTTGAAGTTCACAAATAGAGTATTTTCTTATAAAGCTGCAAAAATTTCTCTCAAATGTTTCAAATGTTCACTTTCATTGTTGCAATTGACAATTCAACATAAATTAGAAGGAATTCTGAGGGGTGTATGAAAATTTAGAAATCTGGCAGTTAATTAAAATTCATAATTCGACATAAAATAAACTCGCTAATTTGGATAAGTCTTACTACTTAAAAATAATTAAAATATCTTTGAATTAGTTATTCATAGGAGGAGAGTGAGAATCATGTTACTTATAAGTTACAAGAAGTTTTGTAGTATACTAACCTTCTTTCGTTGATTGACTTTGACTATTTAAGTCACGACGGGCTTAGCCTATCATGTTGGTACCAAAATGAGGTTGATAAATTGATGCCTACAATCCACGTTGAGGTAATAAAGGTGGGACCTTTCTTTTCCCTCCTAGCTTCTCTCTTTTGATTATATCTTTCTCTAAGCTTAATTACATGCAACATAATATAACATATATATACACACACACATATAAGTATATTATGTATACACAAATATGCATGTAAATCACTTATGTAAAGTAATACTTCTGGTTTTTTAAACAAAATTGAGATTTTGCTTAAAAAATTATTTCAAAAAAAATTAAAAGTGTATGCATACTTTCCAAATCAAGTTTCGTGTAGTGACTTTCTTCATTGATTGACTTTGACTATTCGACAGGCCTAGCCTATAATGTTGGCACCAAATGAGGCTTATAGGTTGATTCTCACAATCCACATATACAAAAGAGATAAGGGTGGGAGACTTTTTTCCTCTTTTTTTAATTTTTTACAAGAAAAGATAAAAAGTGTCTACTTACATTTCAAACATGAAGGTAACCATTTAAGAGCAGCTTCCAAACTTTGGTGCGCTAGTTTCAAATCAGTCATTATCTAAAATGACTGCACTCATGGAGAAAAAACAACCCAGTATATACGTGGACTTGTAGATACAAATCTATTATGGTGTTTTTAATTTAATGATTGCTTTTTAATGAGAAATATTTGTTTTAATCATGTATTTTTCAAAATTAGAATATAAAAAATTTTCAAATGCACCTAATCAATCACAAATCATGTATATATATTACACACAAACTTTAAACAATCAACATAACTTGATTTAAGCACAGATAAATTTATGTCTAACCACTTACACCACCATAGACGAGAGAGAGAAAATAGACGATCATGAGGAGCACCATAGAAAAAATGACCATGAGGAGCATAGGAGAAGAGACAATCGTTGGTGAAGACCTTCGGTCGTCGTTGGATGGACAAAGGCAATGGAGACAGAGACAGAGAGAATGAAATGGGTTTAAATACTTCCACACAAAAATACCCTTTTGTTGCTAACAAAGGTCGAAGTCTAGATCTCATTAACTCTCCCCCCAGCCCGCGCGCTTGTTTGTGTTTCTCTTGTTTGTTGGAACATCTTTTTTCTATTTCTTGTTTTTGGGCATTGTCTTGAAAACAACTTGTCTTATATAAAATAGAAACACAAATCCAAATGGTTTTTTTTTTTTCATTTTTTGCAAAAAGTTAAAACAAAAACAAAAAATGCAAAATAAAAAATACCAACCAAACACACCCTAATATTTCTGTTTTTTGTACCAAAATTGATATTTTCCTTCAACACTTATTTCAAAAAAGAAAAAAAAAAGAGATAGATTAAAAGTGTCTACTTACTTTTCAAATATACAGATGCATAGACAATAACTTTTTTCAAATTTTGGTAGACTAGTTTCAAATCAAGTTTTGTGTAGTGACTTTGTTTTATTGACTGACTTTGAATATTCAAGTCACGAAAGGTCTTAGCTTGTCATGTTGACACCAAATGAGATTGATAGATTGATGCTCACAATCCACATATATAAGCGATAAGAGTGGGGACCTTTTTCTTTCTTCTAGCTTCCCTCTTGTGTTTTAATTTTGTCCAGGCTTGTTATATATAGTTGTTTTTATAACAAAACTCCAATTTTGTTTAAAATATAGTGAGAAGAAAAGATAAAAAAGTGTCAGTTTACATTTCAAACATGAATCCATTTACAAATTTTGGTGCATTAACTGCACTCATGGAGAAGAAACAACCCAGTATATACATTGACTTATAAATACAAATCTATAATAGTATTTTTAATGATTTCTTTATAACCGAATATTTTGATTTTTTAATCATGTATTTTTCATAACATAAAATTTTTAAATACATATAATCCATCACAAATTACTTATTTAGATTACACGCAAACTTTATACTCCTATACAACCACTAATCATTAGGTACTTTTTGCTAAACCATGCATGTTACTTGGACAGATTTCTTTTTGTTAAACCACCACATTCAATTAGTGACATATAAGATTAGTGGAATTTATTTTACTTATTCCTTATCTTTTAATTGGATGGTGTCACCGTTGCGATGAATATTTTCTCTAAAAGAGGGTTGATGCCCACAATCCACACACTAGTGCTAAGGTGGGACCTTTCTCATGGCGTCTCTCGTTTTGGCTCCTTAGAAGACTAATCAATGTCGATGTAAGGAGTTGGTGTATCCGGTCATTAAACAAACAAAAAAAAAAGTATTCGGTCATACATGATGTGAATTTTTTTTTAATCACAAGAAAAACATCCGAGACCTTCTCTTGGAACTTAGTAAAAATAAAGCTTGATACCTTCAATTAGAAGCAAATCACATGTGTCTATTATACTGATGAAACGCGAAGAAGATAAATTAAAATTAAAACATTTGAATATATGGCGCAATATAAAGTTAACTCCACACAGTTAGCTTATCCTGTGCAGGTTTCGTGTTTCCACTTGAATAGTGCACTTGCATACTTATTTCTTTTTTTCAAGAAAAAATTATCAATGGGTGGTTGTGTTCCTCTTAATAAGTTATTCGCAATACATACACTACCTACCACTTTTACGGAACCCTCTCCAACAGCTCTAGTTGGGAATTCTCAATTAAATGGCCTGCACCCATGAAGTACCTCTGATAAGACTCCTCTCAAATTTTAAAATAATTTGAGAATCTTTCAATTATTTTTGAAGGGTGAAGATCAGTTAATATCAACATACCTAATTTATTTTTGAATTTTAAAATTTCAAGTGTTTTGTGAAGGAGATAAAACTTAATGACATAGAATGACCTTCGCCACCCAAAAAGAATCGAAAGGATTCACCAATTATTTTAAATTTGGAGAGAAGTCAAATCTAATGTAAGTATGTTCAAATATTAATTAAATGAAATAAATAAAAATAAAATAATATTATCTTCCATACAGGGATAGAGCTAAGCCATAGCTTGGGCCCATGGCCCCCTGTAACATGGGGTCCATAAGATGGTCGTTGAAGTGTTTTATATGTCAAAGAGACTTGGCCCTTCCTTTCGTAACTTGTTTATTGGTACAAGAGAAGATATGTGGACCAATTAACCATGAGACAATAGTATGCTATTTTTCTTTCCTAATTAGATCAATAAAAGTTGTTCCTTTCCTACTGTCTCCATAAAAAATATCTCTTTGGTAAATGGAAAGGCAAAAAAAAAAAATAACACTTTCTAATTTCTTTGAGTTTCCATTCTTCTCCCACAAAAGAACTCTTCGCCCCTATGTCTCCAAAGTACAATCTTGAGTCTTTCATCTAATCATTGATAGGATAAAAATAATTGCTAATTTTTTCTCCATTGATTAACCTGGTAATATTATTAAAAACTACTTCTTTTCCTCATCTTATTAAAAATTACATTGAATATTGGAAAAATATCATTTTGTCCCCAAAAAAATACAAAAATTATCAATTTATCTTTCGAATGATTAATTTTTTCACATTACCCCCTAAAATATCCTATCAAATCAACCATTTAGAAACCACAAAACATACATGTTTCTCTTTTTCTTTACTCTCCAAAATCCACATACATGATGTGTATTCAAATATTAATTGGAGTGAAATTATTAATTACTCTATTTTAGATCATCATAAATATTTGTACAAATTGATGATGGTATCATGATGGATAAAAACATAATAACCAAATGACAAAATAAATAAATAAATAATACGGTCTTCCATTCCATATAAAGTTTTTCAAAATTTACGTCTACATATATGCCCCCCCCCCCTTCCACCTCTTCTGAAAACTCGCTTCAATTCTTGTTGGAAACTCTCTCTCTCTCTCTCTCTCTCTCTCTCTCTCTCTCCCCTCCAATGTTGAGAGAAAATCTCATTGTTGTGGGTTTCATCACAGTTCTTGTTCTCATCCACTTCCANACTTCAAAGAATAACGGTATTAATTTTCCTAACTTGTTCACCTAATTAAATGACAAAATTGAGAAACTAATTAAATGACAAAGCATCTCATATGATTTTAAACTGAATAATATATAACAGAGTACATAGGAAGACAGATCAATTTAGTTTAACNTCAACCATGCTGGTGTAAGCAGAATCATCACTGTGACCCTTCTTCCTGCGGCAATATCCATAACATCAGTTTCCCTTTCCGATTGAAAGATGATCCAAAATACTGTGGTANATGTTGGTGTAAGCAGAATCATCTCTGTGACCCTTCTTCCTGCGGCAATATCCATAACATCAGTTACCCTTTCCGATTGAAAGATGATCCAAAAAATTGTGGTCACCCCAAATATGAGCTTGCTTGTGAAAATAATGCTGCAGTTTTATACTTGGGTTTCCATAAACATAAATACCTCGTTCAATCTATCAACTATCCTAACTTCACAATCCGCCTTGTTGATTCTGCTGTAAAAAAAAAGGATAATTGCTCCATTCTTCCTCAGTATTCTTTAACCAATTACAACTTCACTTTCCAAGATCCATATAGCATTGAAAACCAATTTTCCGAGCAGACAAACAAGCCTGTAAGTTTTCTGAATTGCCCATATCCAGTAGATTCTCGTTTCTACCTGGAGATAGGGCACTACATCAGTGGAGTTTATACTGCAAACTACTCTTTCTCCTCCTCTTCCAGAATACACTCTTATGTCATTGTTGGCGGGTTGATGGCAGCAGAAGTGAGAGAGAGGTGCAGTATAGAGCTAATGGTGATGACATCGTGGGCGTTTAAGGATCATAATAATATCTCTTTTTCAGACATCTACGATGCCATAGAATATGGGTTTGAGCTTTCATGGTTCAAAACATATGATTGCTACATTCCTAGCATGCTAATAGAATTCAGGACTAGGCCATTGCTTCTGTTATTCAAGACTGCGGTATTGGGTTTGTCATTCAGTACTGCGCCATTGAGTCTGGAATTCGTTATTGGACCATTGATTCTGTCACTCGATACTGCGCCATTGAGTCTGTCACTCGGAATTATACCATTACGGTTCGCCAACAGATTCCCCACCAATTGCGGTAAGAAATCGGAAAATAGAAATATATATATGTATATAGATATGTGTGTGTGTGTGCTAGTCTGATTTCTTCTCGCCTTTACCTGATCGATTCTTTATGGACTAATGGGGTAATTTTCACTTAATCTGCAGGAGAGTGTACAGTTGTGGGTTTGACTAGACAGATTTATGAGGGGGATAATTTTGAAAAAAAATTATTGATTAATGACATATTGATAGAACTTCAAAATCTATTATAGAATATCATCAAAATTGACGGCAATTTTTTTTTGGAACCTAACATTATGGAGCAATGTGTTACAAAAAATCAAACTTCAAAGAATAACGGTATTAATTTTCCTAACTTGTTCACCTAATTAAATGACAAAATTGAGAAACTAATTAAATGACAAAGCATCTCATATGATTTTAAACTGAATAATATATAACAGAGTACATAGGAAGACAGATCAATTTAGTTTAACATGCTAGCAGCGTCCCATAAAGCTGTATTATGTAACAAAAAACTTGTTAAAAAGTCTGATAGGATTATTTCCCCTTTTTACTATGTTTTATTGTTTTATTCTCTGATGGTAATCTTTATGTGAACAATACAGGCGCCAAGGGAAATTTTTTGGTCATCTTTTACTGTAAGTATTCTTTCTTTTTCTTTACATGTTTATTTCTCTACCACCTAGGCAGATTCCAACATGACTTAACTTGGAACATGGGGAGGGAAACGTATGCTAACACTACATCCCAAGTTCAACTCTCCTAACCATAGAAATTTCTTATTAGATTGGTACGTGTGATCACCAGGTGATTTGTGTGTACTCAAATATTTGCTTTATGACCATGTGTCCAAAAGATGGGTGATTGGATGTTTTCCCTTTACACGGGGAAGAAAAAACTAAATATGACTTGGGGCCTCAAGCCTAGGCAATGGTGTTCAAATGAAAATTGCTAAGCATGGGCTCAACCCTTCCCTGCAATAAATGTGAACTTTGTTATTTGCAAAGCTGAATTTGACTCATGCTGATCAACTTACACACATGAACCTCTTGTTTTAATTACTTGTGTTGCATTTTTGCAGATATCCAGATAGCCATTATGTTTATCGTAGGTAAGCCCCTGCATCTTTTCTAATTTAACTATTAATATATGTTCTACAGTAGTACACAACTGCTTTGATAGTTTTGAAGGAATGTAAATAAGAGAAATAGAAACCAGAAAAAAGAGGGAATCCTAACCCATTCATTTGAATAAGAAGTGAAGAGAGACAGTGACGGAGCGTACAGAAAGATTTTTGAGTTTCTCAGTCTTCAAATTATGTTGCTTTAGCTAAGTGTGTAGGTGGTAATCATGTAGAGAAGTGATGTGTTTTGGACTGCATATACCAAATACGTGGGGTATAAAAAAGGCCTATGTTTAGAAGTTTTTTCAACTTAGAGCCATAGTTATAGTGAGGGCGAGTCTTGACGTAGCTATAAGGTTGATCCATTGTGACCTGAGCGTTACGGGTTCGAATCAAACCAACAGTCTCTTTGCATGTGGGGTAAAGTTGTGTACACTTGCCCCTCTTTAGATCCTACAGTAGTACAAGAGCAGTGCACTAGACTGGTCGTCTTTAACCATGGTTCTAATGATAAAGCACCGGATCAGTTTCTCATGGCTTTCCTCTCAATTTTCTTGAACAGGACTGCACATTGCAGCAAAATTTCTAATTGGGTTACCAAGCATATTTGTGTTCATAATCTATAAACTGCGAAGAAGGCATTTGTCGATGTTTGATGCAATTGAAAGGTTTCTACAAAGTCAGAATAACCTCATGCCCATTAGGTACTCCTATTCAGAGGTTAAAAAGATGACAAAAGGCTTCAAGGACAAATTGGGTGAAGGGGGTTATGGTACTGTGTATAAAGGAAAGCTTCGAAGTGGCCGACTTGCAGCAGTAAAGATATTGGGCAAATCCAAAGCTAATGGGCAAGAATTCATCAATGAAGTTGCATCGATAGGAAGGATTCACCATGTCAATGTGGTGCAACTAATTGGATATTGTGCTGAGAGATCCAAGCGCGCTCTTGTGTACGAATTCATGCCGAATGGTTCACTGGAGAAGTACATCCTTCCTCAAGAAGGAAGTATCTCCTTGAGCTGGGAGAAGAAGTATGAGATTGCACTTGGTGTGGCTCATGGAATTGAATACTTGCATCGAGGCTGTGATATTCAGATTCTCCATTTTGATATCAAGCCACACAACATTCTTCTAGATGATAACTTCATTCCAAAAGTTTCTGACTTTGGGCTAGCCAAATTGTATCCAACTGATAACAGCATTGTGAATCTAACTGCAGCTCGGGGAACAGTAGGTTATGTAGCTCCAGAATTGATCAACAGAAGCATCGGAGGTGTCTCACATAAGGCTGATGTTTACAGCTTTGGAATGCTATTGATGGAAATGATAGGATTAAAGACAGAATTGATGCACACTGAAGAGAATTCTACCCAATACTTTCCATTCTGGATTTACGATTAGTTCAATAAAGGCAAGGAAATTGAAATTGAAGAAGCAACTGATGATGAAAAGAAAATCACTAGGAAGATGACCTTGGTTTCATTATGGTGCATCCAGACAAATCCAATTGGCCGTCCTTCAATGAGAAAGGTAGTGGAGATGCTAGAAGGGGAAGTTGAACGTTTGCAAATGCCTCCTGATCCTTGTCAAACTAATCAAGATGCACCATTTGAGCAAGCATTCAGTGGAGAATCCAGAGAGTCAGAGGCTTTGCTGTGTAATTCTTCTAGTTACATCAACTCCTTAGATGTGATTATAGATTGAAAAGCTGATAGTTTAACCACAAATCACTCTGCATTGCTATGTTAATTCACAAGTTAATATATATGTTGTAATCCTTTTCTAGTCATACATGAATACATCAATGGCCCCATAATTTCAATAGCAGAAATATGAGTGTCTCAAGAAGTTTAACAATTCAAAACTTTTGGCAAATCGCTTCTACCGAGTTCCCCAATAGTAGCTTAACTCTTTCTACTGGCGTGGCATTGCTAGGACCCTTTGTACCATGACAGATCAAAAAAAAATGTATGGAATGCTTGGCTAGAATTTATTATGCATAGAAAATCAAAACACTAGCAGATTGTTCATCTTACTAAAATTATGTTGGCTTAATCACCCTTGATTGCTAAAATTTGAAAACAAAAAACAAAATTCGGTCTAAAATGATCTGAACTTCAATTGAATTGAGTTATGTTTCTTGAACCTACCGATGAGTTTAAATGGAGATTGAATCAAAAAGAGATGGAGATAGAGTACACATGCAAAGAAGAAACTGAAATATGTCAGTTAAGAATTCGAGTCAAACATTAATTTTGAGTCAAGATTTGGTTCTCCCTTTATTTTATATGAGGTTGATCAAAGGGCTGTAACTAATTTTTTGCATGTTGTTACTCAAATTTAAATTTGATCTAACCTTGTGTAAGGCCTGGGATGCGCTTATATGTAATGCATATGTACATGATTTTTTTTTCTCCGACTTACTTCACTTTTCTTTTATCTCATTTCTTATGATTGCTAAGTTTAGGATTTTTAGTATTTGCAATTTCATGAGTTGTATCATAGCCTCGATATAGATGCAACGTCTAACTGGATCACAATCACCTAAAACAAAAGTTGAAGACCAGAGGAGCTCTGGGGTCAATCCTCTGCTACTTAGGTCAAAAAGAAAATTCAAATGAATTCAATGCTTTTGAAGCAAAATATTGCCTACTTGATACTTGTGTTTCTGCTCATTTTATAGATGTTTTCTGCCAGTTTATTACAAAAGGGATAAGGATTGATGATGTCCATATCAACAGGATTATGGGTCGGACCTCTACTGATTAGGATTGATGCCAAGTTGGGCTGGACTAGAACTCAAGGATAGCAAGACGAAGGTTTTTATTTGTTATAGGGTATTCAAGCTTGTATCAACTACTCCCTTGAATTCGCATGTCCCCAAAGATCTGGGCAAATTGAAACTACCCAGCTTACTTGCAAGAGGTCAGACTTGGCTACTGAACCAACCCTAAGGGTTAGCAAGACAGAGTTATTACATCTAAGTTGATCTGGTTTGCCAAGCACAACTATTAGGTAGAGCTACCTTACTTTACTGGAAACATGGAGGCAAGCCTTGAAGACTTCACTAGAGCCATAAAAGAGTCAAGAAGATCTACCAAGTATAGTAGGGTGAGACAAATCTCGATATTTGGAAGACTCCAGAAGAGTAAAGTGTGTACATTCTTAGCTTGGGAGTCCAAAGTAAGGGTGGGAGAAGTTCAACATATCTGCTAGACAGGTGTCAATCTAAAGCATCATGAGAAAAATAAAAATTAGAAAGGCCCTGTCTGTACTTCCTCTTTCTCCAAACCTGCACAACAATCTGTTGGTGGCTATGATACAAAATTGGTTGAAATTGTAAACTCTGTTATCGTGGACAGAAGCCCTTCTCTTAAGTGGGAATATATGTGTGATAAACTATAACATATGCTTCTTTGCGTTGTCATTTTTGTTTCTATTTTTTTTATCTGAGTTTATTTTCAGCTGGCCTTGAAAGTCCAAACAAGCTTTGCTGGAGATGGTAATCCTACCAACCTTCAAGAATAATCTAAAATTTTCAAATCCAGAATGAATTCACTACCAGGGCTGCAACATTTAGTTTTTAAATATTACTGGTACTAAAATCACTTATAATGAACTTACATGAACCTTCCAAAAATCATAACGACCAAGGAAAACGATCACTTGTTGAATTTAAGGCCGCTAAATACAATTTGGCATTTAGGCACAAGTTGTAAACGGGGTCTTTTAAACTTTAATATTATTATATAATTTAGTAGTATAACTAAAATTTTATTTTAAAATTATCCTTCTTTCTTTTTGAGATGTAAAATTGATCTTAGGACTTTATTAATATTAAATCTTTTATTTTATTTTATTTTTGTGAGAGTAAATGTTACAGGTATTCTCAATATTTTATAAGAAATACATTCATTTGAAAAACAAAATCTCAGCACCAAAAAAAAAAATCTAGTTTTTATACAGCTTAATGTTTCTATTGAAGTGTTAATAGTTGTCGATAAAACTATTGCTAGATTTTTATTTTGAAAAATAACTGTAAGTTATCATCATCAGAAAATTGATCCATTTCACAAAATTCTCAACATTTTGATAATATCCTTTGAATTAATTAAAATTGAATTAATTTTAACCCTTATTATATTTTCATAAGCTAAAATTCAACATCCTAACTGTAATATTAGATAAATATACAAAATATAATTATAAATAATACTCTTGAATTTTTTAATTGGAATTATATTACATGNCCTCCCTTGTGTGAGCCTTGACAAAATGGAATTCTTTGCAAGCATCCAAAACTTCTTGAAGGATTTTCAAGTGGTCATATTTTGCTGTAAGAATTTTTTAATGATTTGTATATGAAATTTAAAACTCCTAAATTCAAGATTTAGATCTCCTAAATTTAAGATTTAGATTGTATAGGTTTAGACAATATCTGTATGAGCCATGATTCAATTTTCAGATTTCTTTCGCTCAAGGATAAGGTCTTTCACTCCTCCTTTAAAGCAATAGGCGATTCTCAATGAGACAAGCCAAATTAGGGTTATGAAATGGAGAGAGGACTTAGCCTGCTATTTATAATAAATCTAATGGGCTCTCCCATTACGGGTCACAAATAGATTAAGACCTATACTTAACCGCCTCAACCACATCAATTAAAATATATACATAGGCCCATCAAAATAGATCACTTAATAATATTGGTTTATCTCATTGGGTCACAAATTCAGCTCATTTTTCACAAATCCAAAATTAACTATCAATTAATGGAAGTCCAAAATAGAAAATTTTCAACATTCTCCCACTTTGACAACATTAATTGTAGTCTTTTAAAAATAAAATAAAATTATATATATAGTTTTTGAAAAACGACTCANTTGTAAACTGCTAAAATTTCAAACTCTTTTAGATTGAAACACTTTACTGCATCTACTAAAACCAGAAGCTCATCACCATCTTCCAAATGATTACCGATTCGACNTCAATTAATGGAAGTCCAAAATAGAAAATTTTCAACATTCTCCCACTTTGACAACATTAATTGTAGTATTTTAAAAATAAAATAAAATTATATATATAGTTTTTGAAAAACGACTCACAGGCTAATCAAACAAAACTCAATGTGGCCACAATAAAAAATACAGTCCTGAGACAATTACAACCAATTTTGTGGCTGCAATATATATATATATATATGTATGTATGTATGTATGTATGTATGTGTGTGTGTGTGTATGCAATTTCAAAATTTAAATGAAACACAAATATCAAAAGAAATCTTGAAAGTCTCACATTCTAATATTTAGATATTGAAAATATAAAAGTTATCAATTAGGTATGCACTATTTATAGTAGGGGTAATTATGGAATATATTTCAAAAAGAATTTTAAAATGTGTACACAAGCCATCAAAATAGATCATTTAATAATATCAGACTCATCTTATTGGACCATAAATTCAGCCCATTTTTCATAAATCCAAAATTAACTATCAATTAATGAAAATCCAATACAGAAAATTTTCAACAATTGCATCTCTGAATAGTATTTTATTCCTCCACTACCAAGTGGTTTACATAACGATTACTGCAAAAAAGGGACTAGTTGACTATGATGTGGGTAGTTTGGACCAAATGCTAGGGGGGATTAAGGATATTGTAGGTTCGTTCTTGCATTGAGAGGTGATAAAATTTTAGTTTTGACCCCATCTGTGAAACCACATCAAACGAGCAACTGTACAAGTAAATAACATGTTTTTTTGTTTCTGGTGTTTGTTTGCAAAAGAGACATAATGGGTCAAGGATAGGAACTCTTGATGCCAAAATACTTTTGGTTGGGAGACTTTCAGTAGATGCTTNAATAAAACCATTTGTGAAAGGTATAGAGGGATGGAAGGAGGGAGGTAGGGGGAGAGAGAGATAGAGATTTGGAGAGAAAGCATCTTTGGTTTAGTTTCTTGTATTATGTTGTAGTTTAACTTGATGTCTCCCATGGCTTCTAAGCTCAAGAATCCCCATCTCTTTAACATCTCTATGTCAACAACTTTAATGGGTTCTATCTTGAAGCGGCCCTCAACGTCGACTAGATTGTGGGAACTCTTGTAGAAAATGTGTGGGGTTGGCCAAGTTTGTTGATAGGATACATTTTCCAGCGATGTGCACTTATGAATGTGGTTTGCACTTAAGTCTAAGAATTGCAGCAAAGAGAGGTTACTAAAATCCAAGGGAAATCCAGCATTGCACAGATTGCAGCCCCCAAGACTAAGGGGCGGCTTAAGATAATTTGAGGTCTAAAGCGATAATATTAAATAAGGTTTTTAATTTTTAGTATTATTTTTAAAAAATAAAAAATATTTTTAATTTTTTTTAAGTGAGAGAGGAGGATGTGATACTTTGTTTTTGTTTTTTAAGAGACAGAGAGTGAATAGATATGAATAAATATGAGTTGACTTTTGAATTTTTTTGTATTTATTTTTAATTTTTTGATTTTTGAATTTATAATTTTATGAATTGAATTATAAGTCAAAATTATTGAAATTATAATTTTTTAATTGGGCTTAAATTTTTTGAGGCCTTTTTGTAAGGCCTAAAATTTTCACTAATTTAAATTTTTTATGTGGACTAGTTATGTATCAAAAATTATGGGAGCTTTTAAAAATTTGGGGCCTAAAGCTTGGTCCTTATCCCCATCCCCTGGTTGCTTGGAGTAGCGTTTCACTTGGACTCTTACTCATAGATGCCTTATCCTCAACTCCTAAATATTCGGAGTGGTATTTGTCTAAGATTTAAGGTCCTTAACTGACCCTACCCAAGTAGGACTCATTTGAGGTAGTTTCGGATCCAAGTTCTGACAACCGAGGTCTTGCCTGAGCCACCTATCAACTGGCAATGGCAAGGTTTACCCATCTACCAACTGGCAGTAGTTAGGAGAGCTAACTGCCGACTGGCAATGGCCTAGCTAGGCAACCTATCAACTGGTAGTGGTGCCATCAGTTTGCCTACTGGCAATGCCTACCCAGCAACTTGTCGAGTTGTCAGAGGGAGCCTATTTATGCTTTTTTTGAGTGGCATGTGCTAGGTTCTTTATTGGGAGGAGGTAATGTCACGGCCCATCCCGGTCTCCCAGGGATGAGACCTGACTAGGTCTTTGACACACCTGTTTACGTATATATAATCTAGATTAATAAAACACTAATTAATCTCACAGGTGCAAAAATATCACCCATCACCTTAGGCAATAAGCATGATGGTAAATCTATCTCCTAACCTGTACCAATTATTTGTTTCTGAGGTTATAGACAGATACAAACTCCCACACCCACATGGCATATATCACAAAGTATGACTGTTGAGTTTATTTACAAATATACATTATTAAACTAGTATAATAATAATCTTTCACAAATATAATACATAATCCATAAATTAGTTATACTGACGCTCAACCTGAGTGATATCACACTATCGTTGTACAAGACTCAATCGACTGGACAGTGAACTGGTTTGTATCCTCCTCTACAGTACCTGAAAAGGAAAAGCTGTAGGGGTGTGAGCTAAACCACGCGCTCAGTGAGTATACATGTTATATATGAAATGGAAACGATAGTAATACACTGAACTAGGTAAATACTACGTAGATACACGTATCAAACAACAATATCAATCCAATTCCAAAGAATTCACAAGCCACATCACATTCATACTACCCCTCATCGGGTGATTGATCCCATATGGACCCGTGTCTCCCGAACCTCCCGGGAACACCATAGTGCTAGCATATCACTACACGCCCAGTGACCAGGCATCGACAGTATCAATCTTAGTTGGATCAATNCTCCCGGGAACACCATAGTGCTAGCATATCACTATACGCCCAGTGACCAGGCATCGACATTATCAATCTTAGCTGGATCAATACATACACCATCACCAGAAACTATATGCTTTAAAAACACCACCCTGTCCAATCAAAACTCACATTTACCCAAAACTCACATTTATTGCCTATCCCTCAATGTTTGCAATACCACCCTCAAATGTTGCATATGCTCCTCCTCACTACGGGAGTATATCAATATGTCATCAATAAACACTATCACAAATGAATCAAGATAAGGCAGAAATATTCGGTTCATTAGATCCATAAATACATGAGGAGCATTAGTCACTCCAAATGGCATCACCAGAAATTCATAGTGTCCATACCTGGTCCGAAAAGCAGTCTTCGATATATCACTATCCCTTACTTTCAACTGATGATATCCTGACCGAAGATCCATCTTTGAAAACACCCGGGTACCCTGTAACTGGTCCAGCAAATCATCTATACGCGGCAATGGATACTTGTTCCAGATAGTCACTCTATTTAGCTGTCTACAATCAATGTATAATCTCATAGTGACATCCTTCTTCCTTACAAATAACATTGGTGCACCCCAAGGAGATACACTAGGCCTTATAAATCCCCGATCTAACAAATCCTGCAATTGCACTTTAAGTTCCTTCAATTCAGCTGGAGTCATCCTGTATGGAGTAATGGATATGGAACTAGTTCCTGGCACAAGCTCAATAGTAAATTCCATCTCCCGATCAACCAGAAACCCTGATAACTCTTCGAGAAACACATCAGCGAACTCATTAACCACAGGAATATTCTTCAATTTAGGAGTTTCCCTCTAAATATCGTTCACATAAGCCAAGTACCCATAGCATCCTTTCCTGAGTAACTTCTTGGCTTTAATTGCTGATGGCAAATTCCTCGGCTCAGGGCATCGTTCTCCAAAGAACCAAAATAAAGGAACATGTGGAATTCTAAATACTACTTCTTTACGAAAATAGTCAATATTAGCATGATATGTAGACAACTAATCTATTCCTAAAATCAAATCAAAATCCTGGAAGTCAAGAGGTAACAGATCTGCAGGTAATTCTTTATTACCCACCTGAACTAGGCACTCCCTATATACTAACCTGGTCGTCACACAGTCACCCGTGGGAGTAGCTATAGTCAAGCCACATTCTAATGGAGTAGGTGGTCAATTAGCATGCATGCAGAATGATAGTGATATAAATAACCGTGTGGCACCTGAATCTATCAATACTCGTGCCTGCTGACCAAAAATAGATATCATACCTGTAACCACATCCGGGGTCGCCTGAGCATCCCGCTGAGTTAGTACAAAGACACGTCCTCCACCCTTAGGTCCGCTCGGTCCACTGCCACCAGCACCGTTACCTCCAGTATTGCCTCCTCGTCCTCGACCCCTACCACTTGCTGCTCCCCGAGACACCGTAGGTGCATTGCCCATCGATGAACTTTGGGTAGAGTACTGTGGACAATTTCTTTGCATATGTCCCTCCTGCCTACATAAAAAGCAACGCCGTGACATAGCAGGTCCTGATCCTCCCATAGGACAGTTTCGTACAATGTACCCAACCTGCCCGCAACGACAACAAGTAATTGTACTCCCCTGAGTCTGTCTCATCTCTCGCCCCGGTATAAATGAAGATGACCCACTCACTCCTTGTCCTCGACTCTGGGATGGGACTCCTGATTTCTTCTTACTTGCACCCTTTGGAAACATTCCCTTCCAGGTTCTGCTAAAGAATTTTCCCTTGAAACCTTGTCCACTTGGCTCATATCTTCCCCTTTTTGCCAGCTCACCCGCACTTTCCATTTCCTTCAAATCAGCTTCCACAATCAGGGCTTTGTTGTATAATTCGAAAAATGTTGTCAACTCTAGCATCGATATACGAAATCTAATATTATAGTTTAGCCCCATCTGAAATCTTCTGCATCTTTCCCCCTTATCTATGACAACAAAAGGCATAAATCTGGATAGAGTACTAAATTTTCTCTCGTATTCCATCACTGACAGATTCCCCTGCTGCAAATGTAGGAATTCATTCTGTTTATCGTATCGATAACTCGAGGGAAAATATTTCTTATCAAAATCATTTGTAAACTATCGCCATGTGGGAACTTTAGGCACTAAATCGGCCTCCCCTTCAGTGCACACTGGCAACAAGGCTCTCTCCATAGCCTCCCACCAATACTGGGCCTCCTCTGCCAGCATAAAAGTGGCCAACAACAATTTATCCTCCTCACCGACTCCCATTACCCTGAATATCTTTTCGATGCGTCGTAACCAATTCTCTGCTTCCAACAAACCTGCAGTTCCCGTAAATATTGGTGGATTAAGCTTTTTAAACTATTCGTATAATGTACCCCTGGGTCTTACTAGTTCCATTCTCATTGTATGCTGCCCAAAGTACCTCGCTGCTGCTTCCCACAATTGTCTAGCTTCCCGATCACCTGATTCTTCCTTTACCTGGGGTCTTTTTCCCCTATCTCCAGCACGAGTAGAAGAACCTTCTCCCTCCATGTATCACTGTAAAACATGTGAATATTGCATATGGGTATTGATAGCATGCAAGATATATGTATATATGTCACACACTCACACGGACCTTTAACACCCCACCTAAATAGACTCATCCCTAAGTCCACTGTCACACTAGATTCAACTCAACTACAAAATTATAAACTCTAGCTCTGATACCACTAAATTGTCATGCCCCATCCTGGTCTCTCAGGGATGAGACCCGACTATGTCTTTGACACACCTATTTACATATATATATAATCTAGATTAATAAAACACTAATTAATCTCACATGTGCAACAATACCACCCATCACCTTAGGCAATAAGCATGATGGTAAATCTATCTCCTAACATGTACCAATTATTTGTTTTCGAGGTTATAGATAGATACAAACTCCCACACCAACATGGCATATTTCACAAAGTATGATTGTTGAGTCCATTTACAAATATACACTATTAAAATGCTATAATAATAATCTTTTACAAATATAATACATAATCCAAAAATTAGTCATACTGACACTTAACCTGAGTTATATCACACTATCGTTGTACAAGACTCAATCGACTAGATAGTGGACTGGTCTGTATCCTCCTTTATAGTACCTGAAAAGGAAAAGTTGTAGGGGTGTGAGCTAAATCACGCGCTCAGTGAGTATACATGCTATATATGAAATGGAAATGATAGTAATATACTAAGCTAGGTAAATACTACGTAGATACACGTATCAAACAACAACATCAATCCANTCTATCAATACTCGTGCCTGCTGACCAAAAATAGATATCATACCTGTAACCACATCTGGGGTCGCCTGAGCATCCCGCTAAGTTAGTACAAAGACACGTCCTCCACCCTTAGGTCCGCTCGGCCCACTGCCACCAGCACCGTTACCTCCAGTATTGCCTCCTCGTCCTCGACCCCTACCACTTGCTGTTCCGCGAGACACCGTAGGTGCACNTTGCCTCCTCGTCCTCGACCCCTACCACTTGCTGTTCCGCGAGACACCGTAGGTGCACTGCCCATCGATGAACTTTGGGTAGAGTACTGTGGACAATTTCTTTGCATATGTCCCTCCTGCCTACATAAAAAGCAACGCCGTGACATAGCAGGTCCTGATCCTCCCATAGGACAGTTTCGTACAATGTACCCAACCTGCCCGCAACGACAACAAGTAATTGTACTCCCCTGAGTCTGTCTCATCTCTCGCCCCGGTATAAATGAAGATGACCCACTCACTCCTTGTCCTCGACTCTGGGATGGGACTCCTGATTTCTTCTTACTTGCACCCTTTGGAAACATTCCCTTCCAGGTTCTGCTAAAGAATTTTCCCTTGAAACCTTGTCCACTTGGCTCATATCTTCCCCTTTTTGCCAGCTCACCCGCACTTTCCATTTCCTTCAAATCAGCTTCCACAATCAGGGCTTTGTTGTATAATTCGAAAAATGTTGTCAACTCTAGCATCGATATACGAAATCTAATATTATAGTTTAGCCCCATCTGGAATCTTCTGCATCTTTCCCCCTTATCTATGACAACAAAAGGCATAAATCTGGATAGAGTACTAAATTTTCTCTCGTATTCCATCACTGACAGATTCCCCTGCTGCAAATGTAGGAATTCATTCTGTTTATCGTATCGATAACTCGAGGGAAAATATTTCTTATCAAAATCATTTGTAAACTATCGCCATGTGGGAACTTTAGGCACTAAATCGGCCTCCCCTTCAGTGCACACTGGCAACAAGGCTCTCTCCATAGCCTCCCACCAATACTGGGCCTCCTCTGCCAGCATAAAAGTGGCCAACAACAATTTATCCTCCTCACCGACTCCCATTACCCTGAATATCTTTTCGATGCGTCGTAACCAATTCTCTGCTTCCAACAAACCTGCAGTTCCCGTAAATATTGGTGGATTAAGCTTTTTAAACTATTCGTATAATGTACCCCTGGGTCTTACTAGTTCCATTCTCATTGTATGCTGCCCAAAGTACCTCGCTGCTGCTTCCCACAATTGTCTAGCTTCCCGATCACCTGATTCTTCCTTTACCTGGGGTCTTTTTCCCCTATCTCCAGCACGAGTAGAAGACCCTTCTCCCTCCATGTATCACTGTAAAACATGTGAATATTGCATATGGGTATTGATAGCATGCAAGATATATGTATATATGCCACACACTCACACGGACCTTTAACACCCCACCTAAATAGACTCATCCCTAAGTCCACTGTCACACTAGATTCAACTCAACTACAAAATTATAAACTCTAGCTCTGATACCACTAAATTGTCATGCCCCATCCCGGTCTCTCAGGGATGAGACCCGACTATGTCTTTGACACACCTATTTACATATATATATAATCTAGATTAATAAAACACTAATTAATCTCACATGTGCAACAATACCACCCATCACCTTAGGCAATAAGCATGATGGTAAATCTATCTCCTAACATGTACCAATTATTTGTTTTCGAGGTTATAGATAGATACAAACTCCCACACCAACATGGCATATTTCACAAAGTATGATTGTTGAGTCCATTTACAAATATACACTATTAAAATGCTATAATAATAATATTTTACAAATATAATACATAATCCAAAAATTAGTCATACTGACACTTAACCTGAGTTATATCACACTATCGTTGTACAAGACTCAATCGACCAGATAGTGGACTGGTCTGTATCCTCCTTTACAGTACCTGAAAAGGAAAAGTTGTAGGGGTGTGAGCTAAACCACGCGCTCAGTGAGTATACATGCTATATATGAAATGGAAATGATAGTAATACACTAAGCTAGGTAAATACTACGTAGATACACGTATCAAACAACAACATCAATCCAATTCCAAAGAATTCACAAATCACATCACATTCATACTACCCCTCTTCGGGTGATCGATCCCACGTGGACTCATGTCTCCTGAACCTCCCAAGAACACCATAGTGCTAGCACATCACTGCACGCCCAGTGACCAGGCATCGACGCCCCTGTCTCAAACAATGTGCCACATTCCACAATACACAATACACAGTACAAAACATCATCCAATCACATAAGCACGTAGCACATAATCTTGGAGAATTGATATTAAATTCTATCATTTACTATCATAGTATAATAACATTTCCAAAACATATAAAGGTATACACCCACCTCAAGTGTACAGAGCTACGACAAGCCACCGGACCTACTAGTGAATTCCTTCGGTGTTTTCGTATCTGTTTCATTACCAACTATCTCACTTGTTCCGCCTAACACATTTATAATTAAAATATCAACATATTTATCACATTGAAAAATTGATCATGCATTAATGCATGCAAGACGATTCAACCTGAAGTGCCCCGGTAACCCCGGTTACCGCAACGTTCACTCACATACTGGTGCATTAGATTTAGGGATCATATTGCCTCCCCAAATATTCAAAATCACTCACATTAATCCCAAATATCACAATTAGGATTAAGTAGGTCAAACACATTGACCAGGAGCCCATTTTCACACATTTCGACCCCGAATCCTAAAAATCACATTTATGGCATTTCGTGCATTTCATATCGGATATTATATTCATTTGTATTCGAAATTTACATTATCACATCAAGCATCATTTAAAAATTCAGAATGCAAAAGTTCGGATCATTTGGATTAAAATTCCCACATGTAATAATAATATTCAAAAATCAGGATTTCGGCCTTATCGACACCCATTTCCAATTTCTATCGCACTTTTTATTTAAAATCGTCACACTTAAGTTCACACANATCGACACCCATTTCCAATTTCTATCGCACTTTTTATTTAAAATCGTCACACTTAAGCTCACACACACATTTAATCATGCAATTTCAACCTCTTATTGAACCCATTAACTTCTCCATTTCACACCCAAAATTCTCAATTCCAACACAGCCTACCTAAAGCATTTTCGTGCATCTCTATATGCATTTTCACATTTTTTTTCACACCTAGTGTAATACCTATTTAGAACCCCTGCTTAACAGCCCTCAAATTAAGTATAATACTTTTAATTTAAACTCACAAAATCTGTTTTGAGCTTAAAATAAAACATCTCATTAATTTAACACAAAACAACCCACAAATTTATGTTTAACACCCTTAATAAAATCTATTTTGAAGTTAACTTAAACAGTCCATAAAATTACATTAAAACATGCTAAAACAACCCATATATAGATAAATATGTACATACTAAAATTAATCACAACTCATTCTTAAACTTAATCCCACATACCTTCCTTGCTCATGGTTCAAATGGACACATACACGTGTTTTTCCTTGATGTCTTCTTCTCTCTTTCTTTTCTTTTTTTTTTCCTTCTTGCTCTCCTCACTCTCGGCTTCAGTAGTTAACCAGACAGACACACATACTTTGTTTTATATATATAACACACACACACCTTTAATCTTTAAAGTACNTCTTTTTTTTTTTTTTTCCTTCTTGCTCTCCTCACTCTCGGCTTCAGTAGTTAACCAGACAGACACACATACTTTGTTTTATATATATAACACACACACACCTTTAATCTTTAAAGTACACACACACAGAGACAAACTCTACACTTATACACACACTTTACTATACTTAGTCAAACACACACACACATACGTCACACACCCACAGATGCAACAAAATGACTCATCACCATGTGTTTGACACATGTATAGATATTTCATGAAATTTACTAATTTCACTTACCTCCCCCTAAATTCTTAAGTGATTCCAAAATCAACCCAATATTATTTTCATACATAATTTTACCTAATTACAATTAGTCCACATAATTATGCTAATATGTATGAAATGCATGATTGGGTCTCACAGGTAGACTACTCCTTAACTTTTGCCAAGTGGTGGGCAATATGAAGATGTTATTTTGCAAAATGGCAAGGAGAAACCACTTTGTCGAGTGGCAAGGGGAAGCCACTTTATGCCTCATAATATTTGTATTCACACTCAAAATTAAATCACAAACATAGAGGAAAAATAAAATAATTTAAGCACTGGTTGTAATATGGACGAGCGATGGTAAATGTGGTGGGTGAACGATGTTAATTGTGCTGGTGGAAGACGGTGATGGTTACGGTGGGCAGCGATGACCGTGGTGGTGGTGGGGGTAGCCGTGGGTGACAACGCTAATGGTGGTGATGGATTTTGGGTGACGATATTGGTAGTGACAGCCATGGATGACGGCAGTGGTGGTGGTGGGTGAAGGTGATAGTGGTTGGAAGTGGTGGCGGTTGTAGGTTATAGTGGTGGGTGATGATGATGGTGGTGGTGGTGGGTGTGAATAGTGGTGGGCGACGACGGGTGCTTGTAGGCGATGGTAGTTATAGATGGTGGCAAATAGCAGTGGTGTGTGATAGTGGGTGATGGCGATTATGGGTGACAACGAATGNTGATGGTGGTGGTGGTGGGTGTGAATAGTGGTGGACGACGACGGGTGCTTGTAGGCGATGGTAGTTATAGATGGTGGCGAATAGCAGTGGTGTGTGATAGTGGGTGATGGCGATTGTGGGTGACAACGAATAGTGGTGGGTTATGGTTGTAGGTGGCAGTGGGTGGTGGCGATGGGTGACAGTGGAGGTGGAATAATGGTGGTAGTTGTAATAAATATAAAAATGAGATGATGATGGTGATGGGTGGTGGCGATGGGCGGCAATAGTAACAATAAGAAGTGGGTGACGACGGTAGTGGTGGTGATGGTTGGTGATAACAATGGTGGTGGTTGTGGTGGAGATGGTGGTGGGGTGGCGATGGTGGTTGTGGCAGATATGGTGGTGGTAGGTAGTGACGATGTTGGTGACACGGTGGGGTGGTAGGGGTAGTGGTGGTGGTAGGGTGGCAGCGGCGGTGGTGGTTAGAGATTAATCCTAGCTCAACTCTAAGTATATAATCTTCAACTCAAACCCTAACTCTAACCCTAACCCGACTTCTATCCGGGGTACTCAACCCAAGTACTGCCCGAGTTTAATTCGGACAGGCTCAGGTTTAATTTCAGGTTGGCCTCAANTGATGGGTGGTGGCGATGGGCGGCAGTAGTAACAATAAGAAGTGGGTGACGACGGTAGTGGTGGTGATGGTTGGTGATAACAATGGTGGTGGTTGTGGTGGAGATGGTGGTGGGGTGGCGATGGTGGTTGTGGCAGATATGGTGGTGGTAGGTAGTGACGATGTTGGTGACACGGTGGGGTGGTAGGGGTAGTGGTGGTGGTAGGGTGGCAGCGGCGGTGGTGGTTAGAGATTAATCCTAGCCCAACTCTAAGTATATAATCTTCAACTCAAACCCTAACTCTAACCCTAACCCGACTTTTATCCGGGGTACTCAACCCAAGTACTGCCCGATTTTAATTCGGACAGGCTCAGGTTTAATTTCAGGTTGGCCTCAAGTTACTTAATTCGAGTTTATAAAAGTGAGAGGAGTGACAACTAAGAAAGGGAGGTCGAGGGTCTGAGACGACTTAAACTAGTGAAGATTGAGAGAGGGAGGAGAGACGAGTGAGAGAAGGAGGTTGAGAGTCTTAGACCAGATGAGAGACGAGTGATGAGTGAGAGAAGGATCTGAGAGTGACAAAGGCGCAAAGGTGAAGACTTGAAGTGAAGTGAAAGTCTGGACTTTGAAGAGTGAAGATAAATACTAACTCTAATTAAATAAATTTATATATATTTAGGTGCAACCCGATGTTAATATTCTGATTGAACCCAACAATCCGATTCCTCAACCCGAGGCTTGCCCGAATTCAATTTGAGTTGAAGTTATTTTGCTCTGGCCCAACTCAAGTATTAAAAATTCTAACACAAGCCCAGTTTTTTTGGAGTTTGACTCGGGTTGAATTCGGGTTGGTCCTCTCAAGTTGCACCCTTAGTGGTGGTGGTAGTGAAGTATTTTGTAGAGAAGTTATTTTCAAGAAGTGAAGTTATTTATTTATTTATTTATTACGTACTTACTTATTTAAGTAGTAAAACTACTTTTAACTTATTTGGAAGTAATTAAAATAAGTTGTTCCAAATGCTTTTTTTTTTTTAAAGTGCTTATGAGATGTCATAAGTCTTACAATCACTTTTGAAAAGTCATCTCAAACACACTTTTAGGGAATATATTTTTTCTATTCAATTTGTGGAGTTAATATTAGTTGTCAAATTAATATTAAAGTAAAATTTAAAACGATTTCAATCACAAAAAATAAATTTTTTTTATGTTGTATTTTATTATATGGATTATACCTATTCGTTGGCGAGGTCCAATTTCATTGGCAACATGTTATATCTCCTCGTACTAGTGCATCGAAACTAGTTCCGTTATTTTCTATTTTTTACTTTTAGTTCAACAGTTAGGGATATCTGGAGTATTTGGGTCAGTTTACATACACCTCAACTAATACTCTTTCTGGTCCAGTTAAAGACAAATCATCTAAACAAGGATTAGAATATTCATAAAGGATAAATATATCATGACATAGCCTTAAATTATTTCAAATTGTTCCAAATGCAAACATCCATTATCTTTTTGCCTTCACATACAACTGTCAAATAAATAATAGCTGAGTGGACAATATAAAACAAAAAGGGTTGTAATTGAGGGGTTCAAAGCATAATTTTTCGTAAATTTTATACAGTCAATTCCCTTGCACCTTGTTCTAGACTCGCACTTAGTCATCTAGGCACGAAACCACCTCTCAAATGAGTTATTGCTGATAAATCCTCGATCCACCGGTAATGAGAACACTTTTTTTTTNTACAAATTACTCTTATTGGTTGCCTCTCCATGTAAGTTGGGGTGCTTCCTGCATATCATTTGTTTGGGTGATAAGAACAGTTTTTTCCATTACTTTTTTTTTGGGGGGGGGGGGGGAGGGGAGGGAGATTTGAACCCTTGACCTCAAGAAGGCAAAACCTTCACAAAATAAGGAGTACCATTTGACCAAAAGCCTATTAGTCGATAATGAGAACCCTAAACCCGTCTTATATTCGCTTCATAAGCAACCCTAAATTAAACTTATTGTTCTTAAAAATACAACATTAAGGGTTGTAATGACATTGCAAGCACAAATAATCTTCAGGCTGTCAATATTTTGAAAAGACCAATGAATGCAGGTTTTGTTTGCCCCATAGAGATTAACTTATTAAATCATCAAGTCATTTAAATCTTATTCACTGTTGAAATTGATATTTATGATAGTATCATGTGAAAGTAATATTTGCGACAACAATTTATTGGTAATCATTGCATTATGTAATGCAAAGAGAAAATAAGTGGATCATGATATTGTCATAAATTAATTTTACGATACCAAGTAAGAATCAATTTTTATATTTTATGGCCTAAACTAGTTTTTGCAATTCATATCATAAAAAATTTTATTTTATAAGTTCTATAAAATTAAAAATTTGGCATTAAAAATACTAATTTAATAATCTTATAGAATAACATTTTTAATTGTGTGGTCATTTTTTTTAGGCCCCTCTTGATAAAAATCTGGTTTTGTGTGTGACCAACTAAATTAATATTAAAATCAAAATCAAAATCAATCAAACAAACTCGAATCAAACACACTTCTAAAGCCCCCAATCTTGGGCCCAAAAGATCGGTACTCCGAAAGGGTATGGACTATGGACCGCATAGTTGTAGTTTGAGGATGGTGGTCATTGGCACCCCTTTTTGATGAATGAGATAGACATAGGTTGGGTGTAAAAATAGACCGAGATGTGATAAATGAGAGAGAGAAGATTGAGAAAGGATAGAGCTAGAGAGATGTCAATTCAGTGAGTTAGGTTAGAGAAGCGATCAACCAAAAAGAGATTGAAGAGGAGAGACATAACAACACTGGTTGAAACTGTGTGCTTGCATAGCAATTGGTTGATGGGTTTGGGTAAATAATGGATAATTTTTGGGAAATTGGTGTGGGATCTTTTTTTTTCCCTTTTTCCTGAATGTTTTTGTGCTCCTGTCGTTGTGGTGGTAGTGTTGTAGTGTTGTGTGGTGGTGGTCAAAGTGTTGTTGGGTGGTGGCTGTTTGGGTTGTTACTGTTGGACCAAAATAGTTTTTTAAGTGTAAAAATTGAGTTTTTGGTCGACTTTGAGCCTAAATCAAAGTGAGACCCGATTATTATTTTAAATAAAATTTTGTGGGTTCATATTCTACTCCGTGAGGAGAATAATATAATATATTCACTTGTTCAAATCGAGTAAGAAATGAATGAGAAAATAGGCTCCAAAGTAACCCTCTTGAAACATCGAAATAAAGGAAGTGTAATGTGGGATGTGACACCAATCTCACATTGGTTAAGGAAGAAATTCAACATGGGCATATATAGGCCAAGTTTGCTCTATGGAATTGGGCCCTAAAGGGTACCACAGTTTTATGAGCCAAGCGAGCACCTATNGTAACCCTCTTGAAACATCGAAATAAAGGAAGTGTAATGTGGGATGTGACACCAATCCCACATTGGTTAAGGAAGAAATTCAACATGGGCATATATAGGCCAAGTTTGCTCTATGGAATTGGGCCCTAAGGGGTACCACAGTTTTATGAGCCAAGCGAGCACCTATATGCCTTCGATTCAACCACACGCGCGCCGCCCGCCCGCCTCGCCACGATTCAACCCAGCCGGGCACGGGTGTAGGTTAGATCAACCCCTATCTTTTTGGATAAAATTCATTTAATTAATGGGCGAGAATTTCTTAACCCGAAATTTAAATTTGGTACCCATTAGATGGCATTGGGTCGATTTTTCAGTCCGAATTGAAGAACAATTATTCAAGGTGTCTACTGGCTGGTCGATTTTTTGTTTCTGGGTTGTGTCATTTAGTATGGTGACTGTCTGAACAGTCACCAGACTATCTATAAATACTCAGTTCATGCATTCATTTTAAATATTCAATTAAACAGTCTATTAAGGCACTAAACAGTCTGTATTTTGACATTAAAGCAGTGCATTTAAAGAAAGTACACAACACAATATTGGTTCGCTGGACGAGCAGATTGGAGTGCTACTTCTGTTCGTGTAAAGATCATTGTCTCCTGGGAGGCAGACAAAATCTGTCTTAAGGACATAGTGTCAAACACTAGTCTTGATCTACATAAAATTCAATAACAGTTCATGTTCTACAATCAGGTTAATATTTATATTATTTAAATAAACAAGTTACATATAACTGTTTGTTGTAACTCTTTCGTGTTTCTTACTTGTTTGTTATTGTTTTACATATTTCAAATCNAGTGCTACTTCTGTTCGTGTAAAGATCATTGTCTCCTGGGAGGCAGACAAAATCTGTTTTAAGGACATAGTGTCAAACACTAGTCTTGATCTACATAAAGTTCAATAACAGTTCATATTCTACAATTAGGTTAATATTTATATTATTTAAATAAACAAGTTACATATAACTGTTTGCTGTAACTCTTTTGTGTTTCTTACTTGTTTGTTATTGTTTTACATATTTCAAATTGAAAACTTCAATAAGAGATTCTACTATATTTGGAACACCAAAAACCAACAATCTTAAGACAGATTTTTCGCATTAGTATAGTTGTTTCTTGTGTTTCTGATATTTTTAGACTGTTCTAAAATATTTGCAAATTGTTAAAACCAGTTTTGTTTACAATCTGTGATATTTTGAACTTGAAAATTTGTGAAAAATTTGCATATTCTATTTTTTGTGATTAAATTCAAATAGTTACATCAAACAGTGACTCCAATTTAAATCANTTCTAAAATATTTGCAAATTGTTAAAACCAGTTTTGTTTACAATCTGTGATATTTTGAACTTGAAAATTTGTGAAAAATTTGCATATGCTATTTTTTGTGATTAAATTCAAATAGTTACACCAAACAGTGACTCCGATTTAAATCATTACACCAAACAGTGACTTTGTTTCTGTGTATGATTTAAACAATTACATCAAACAATGACACTGTCTCTTTTTTAATAACTTGTTTTGGAAAGTGTCACTGTTTTCCTATTTTGAATAGTTTGTAATCTTTGTTTATCAGAAATGACTACAAATGATAATATTGTTTCTGCTACTACAAATCATATTGTGCCTGTGGTGCCTATTTCTGTTCCTACTCATGTGTCTCATGGGGAGAAACCCGAAAAATTCAATGGGAATGATTTTAAGAGATGACAATAGAAAATGTTGTTTTATCTCACTATGTTGAATCTTGCAAAAATTTTTCGTGAGGATGCTCTTGTTTGTAGTGAGAATGAGACCAACCGCCAAGTTGTTATTATGATAGATGCATGGAAGCATTCTAANTTAAGAGATGACAATAGAAAATGTTGTTTTATCTCACTATGTTGAATCTTGCAAAAAATTTTCGTGAGGATGCTCTTGTTTGTAGTGAGAATGAGACCAATCGCCAAGTTGTTATTATGATAGATGCATGGAAGCATTCTAATTTTCTGTGTAAAAACTATATCCTCAATGGATTGGATAACACATTATATAATGTGTATAATCCAATCAAGATGGCTAAAGAGCTGTGGGAATCCTTAGATAGAAAATACAATACGGAAGATGCTGGAATGAAGAAATTTGTTGTGGGCAGATTCNAATGGATTGGATAACACATTATATAATGTGTATAATCCAATCAAGATGGCTAAAGAGCTGTGGGAATCCTTAGATAGAAAATACAAGACGGAAGATGCCGGAATGAAGAAATTTGTTGTGGGCAGATTCCTTGACTACAAATGGTGGATTCCAAGACTATCATAAGTCAAGTTCAAGATCTTCAAGTGATCCTACATGAGATTCATGCCAAAGGGATGGTACTTAGTGAATCTTTTCTAGTGGCTGTAGTTATTGAAAAATTACCGCCAAATTGAAAAGACTTCAAAAATTATTTGAAGCACAAACGCAAAGAAATGAAACTTGAAGACTTGATCGTGAGATTGAGAATTGAGGATAATAGAGTCTCCAAAAAAAAATTTGGCAATCATTTCATGGAGTCAAAGGCACATGTGATTGAAGATGGACATAAAATCAACAAGAAAAGAAAGTATGTTGGCCAACAAGGGGCCAAGGGTGGTGATTCCAAAAGGTTCAAAGGCAACTGCTTTGTGTGCAATAAACCGGGGCATCGTGCGAAGGATTGTCGAAGCCGTAAAGCACAAGGGAACCACAAGAGAAAGGCTGCCCAAGCCAATATAACCAAGGTAAAAAAACTTTCTGAAAATGTTTCTAACATAAGTTTTTCTACTATAGTATCCGAAGTGAACTTGGTGGGAAATATCAAGGAATGGTGGGTGGACACCCGGGCCATTAGACACATATGTCCGGATAAGAAGATGTTCTTTTCATATGAAGCAGTGAATGATGGAGAACAACTCTTCATGAAAATTTCCTCCACTTCCAATGTTGAAGGCAAAGGAAAGGTTATGTTGAAGATGACTTCCGGAAAAGAACTTACTCTCAATGATGTGTTACATGTTCCAGAAATTCAGAAGAATCTTGTGTTGGGATCATTGTTGAGTAAGAAGGGTTTTATGTTGGTTTTTGAGTCCGATAAATTTGTACTCACCAAGAGTGGGATTTATGTGGGCAAGGGATATATGAGCAATGAGCTCTTTAAAATGAATGTAATGACAATTGTATCTGATTTTAATAAAAAGAACACATCTTCTACTTATATGCTTGAGTCCTCCAATGTATGGCATGGTAGATTAGAACATGTTAATTTTGATACTATGTGTAAATTAATGGATTTAGAATTGTTGTCTAAATTCAATATTTATACAAATCATAAATGTGAGGCATGTATTGAATTAAAATTAACTAGAGCATCATTTCATAATATTGAAATAAGTACTGAACCTCTAGAATTAATTCATAGTAATACATGTGATTTGAAATATGTTCAAACTAGAGGTAGAAAAAAATACTTTGTTACATTTATTGATGATTGCATAAGATATTGCTATGTATATTTGCTAAGGAGTAAAAATGAAGCATTAGAAAAATTTATGCACTATAAGAATGAGGTTGAGAATCAACTTGGCAAAAAGATTAAGGCAATAAGAAGTGATCAACGTGGTGAATATGATGCACCTTTGGATCGGTTCTGTCAAGAACATGGTATTATTCACCAAACTTCTGCACCATATACACCTCAGCAAAATGGAATTGTTGAACGTAAAAATAAAAATTTGAAAGAGATGATGAATGTCATGTTGATTAGTTCGGGATTACCTCAAAACTTGTGAGGGAAAACTTTGATTTTAGCAAATTATATTTTAAATAGACTACTCCACAAGAAGTTAGACAACAGCCCTTATGATTTATGGAAAGGAATGAGTCCTTCTTACAAATATTTAAAAGTGTGGGGGTGTATGGCTAAAGTGATGGTTCATATTCCCAAAAGGATTAAAATAGGACCTAAGACTATTGATTGTATATTTATTGGTTATGTAATAAATAATAGCGCATATCGTTTTCTTGTGCATAAATATGATATTTCTGATATACATGTCAATACAATCATTGAGTCAAGAAATGCATCACTTTTTGAAAATATATTTCCTAGTAAAAATACATGTGATGAGAGTTCTCTTAAAAGAGCTCATAATACTGCAACTNGAGCATCATTTCATAATATTGAAAGAAGTACTGAACCTCTAGAATTAATTCATAGTAATACATGTGATTTGAAATATGTTCAAACTAGAGGTAGAAAAAATACTTTGTTACATTTATTGATGATTGCATAAGATATTGCTATGTATATTTGCTAAGGAGTAAAAATGAAGCATTAGAAAAATTTATGCACTATAAGAATGAGGTTGAGAATCAACTTGGCAAAAAGATTAAGACAATAAGAAGTGATCAACGTGGTGAATATGATGCACCTTTGGATCGGTTCTGTCAAGAACATGGTATTATTCACCAAACTTCTGCACCATATACACCTCAGCAAAATGGAATTGTTGAACGTAAAAATAAAACTTTGAAAGAGATGATGAATGTCATGTTGATTAGTTCGGGATTACCTCAAAACTTGTGGGGGAAAACTTTGCTTTTAGCAAATTATATTTTAAATAGACTACTCCACAAGAAGTTAGACAACAACCCTTATGATTTATGGAAAGGAATGAGTCCTTCTTACAAATATTTAAAAGTGTGGGGGTGTATGGCTAAAGTGATGGATCATATTCCCAAAAGGATTAAAATAGGACCTAAGACTATTGATTGTATATTTATTGGTTATGTAATAAATAATAGCGCATATCGTTTTCTTGTGCATAAATCTGATATTTCTGATATACATGTCAATACAATCATTGAGTCAAGAAATGCATCACTTTTTGAAAATATATTTCATAGTAAAAATACATGTGATGAGAGTTCTCTTAAAAGAGCTCATAATACTGCAACTAGCAATATAGGCAATGAGTCTATAAATGAAGAAAGTGAAGAAGCACTTAGACGTAGTAAGAGGGCAAGGACTNTAATACTGCAACTAGCAATATAGGCAATGAGTCTATAAATGAAGAAAGTGAAGAAGCACTTAGACGTAGTAAGAGGGCAAGGACTTCCAAGTCCTATGGTTCAGATTTTGTAACATATTTGTTAGAAAATGAGCCTCAAAGCTTCAATGAAGCGATGTCCACTCCTGAAGCACCTATGTGGAAAGAAGCTGTAAACAGTGAAATTGAATCCATTATGCAAAATCATAACTGGGAGTTGGTAGATCTTCCTCTAGGAAGTAAACCATTGGGGTGTAAATGGATTTTCAAGAGGAAAATGAAAAGTGATGAATCAATTGATAAGCACAAGGCTAGACTTGTAGCTAAAGGTTACAAACAAAAGGAAGGTCTTGATTACTTTAATACATATTCTCCTGTCACAAGAATAACATCTATTCGTATGTTCATATCTATTGCAGCATTGCATAATCTTGAGATACACAAAATGGATGTANTGGGGTGTAAATGGATTTTCAAGAGGAAAATGAAAAGTGATGAATCAATTGATAAGCACAAGGCTAGACTTGTAGCTAAAGGTTACAAACAAAAGGAAGGTCTTGATAACTTTAATACATATTCTCCTGTCACAAGAATAACATCTATTCGTATGCTCATATCTATTGCAGCATTGCATAATCTTGAGATACACAAAATGGATGTAAAAATAGCTTTCTTAAATGGTGACTTAAATGAGGAAATTTATATGGAACAACTCGAAGGGTTTGTTTTTCCGGGACAAGAAAAGAAAATGTGTAGNATTCTCCTGTCACAAGAATAACATCTATTCGTATGTTCATATCTATTGCAGCATTGCATAATCTTGAGATACACAAAATGGATGTAAAAATAGCTTTCTTAAATGGTGACTTAAATGAGGAAATTTATATGGAACAACTCGAAGGGTTTGTTTTTCCGGGACAAGAAAAGAAAGTGTGTAANCAAGAATAACATCTATTCGTATGTTCATATCTATTGCAGCATTGCATAATCTTGAGATACACAAAATGGATGTAAAAATAGCTTTCTTAAATGGTGACTTAAATGAGGAAATTTATATGGAACAACTCGAAGGGTTTGTTTTTCCGGGACAAGAAAAGAAAATGTGTAGACTTGTTAAATCACTTTATGGTTTAAAGCAAGCACCAAAACAATGACACAAGAAATTTGACAAGGCAATAATGTCAAATGATTTTACAATTAATGAATGTGATAAATGTGTCTATGTTAAAGATACAAATAATGGATATGTCATTGTTTGCCTATATGTATATGATATACTTATTATAGGTAGTAATAATAATATTATTACAGCTACCAAGAAAATGTTGTCCAATAAGTTTGGCATGAAGGATTTGGGTGTTGCAGATGTTATATTAGGAATTAAAATTTCTAGAACATTTGGTAGACTTGTATTATCTCAAACACATTACATTGAGAAAATACTTGAGAAGTTCGACAAATATGAAAGTAGCATGCTAGAACACTAGTTGATATAAATCTTTATTTATCTAAAAATACTTGANATCTCAAACACATTACATTGAGAAAATACTTGAGAAGTTCGACAAATATAAAAGTAGCATGCTAGAACACTAGTTGATATAAATCTTCATTTATCTAAAAATACTTGACAAAGCATATCACAATTGGAATACTCTCGTATTATTGGAAGTCTAATGTATGTTATGAACTGCACTAGACCGGATATAACATACTCAGTTAGTAAATTGAGTAGATATACAAGTAATGTAAGAGTAGACCATTGGAAGACAATTATCAGGGTTCTTAGATACTTAAGATATACCCTGAAGTTTGGATTGCACTATACAAGATATCCAGCTGTATTTGAAGGGTATAGTGATGCAAACTGGATATCTGATATGAAGAATATAAAATCCACAAGTGGTTATGTTTTTACACTTGGTGGTGCAGCTGTATCTTAAAAATCCTCTAAGCAAACGTGTATTGCCAAATCCACAATGGAATTTGAACTTATTGCTTTAGATAAAGTAGGAGAGGAAGCTAAGTGGCTTCGCCAATTTCTAGAGGATATTCCAATATGGCCTAATCCTGTGCCAGCAATTTGTATACATTGTGATAGTCAATCTACAATTGGTAGGGCACAGAGTGACATGTATTATGGTAAGTCTAGACATATACGTCGTAGACATAATACTGTTAGACAATTGCTCTCAAATAGAATTATTTTCATTGATTATATAAAGTCAAAGGATAATCTAGCGGATCCATTTACAAAAGATTTGACAAGAGAGCAAGTAAATTGCACATCGAGGGAAATGAGATTAAAGCCTATAACACAAAAGTCACCTTAATGGCAACCCAACCTAGTTGACAGGAGATCCCAAGATATAGGTTCAAAGGGACAACCAAATTATGCGTGATTCAAAAGAAGCACTAAAGAGATAATATCTCCTACCTATTCTTATGATAACCTAGTGCTGCCTACAAAGTTTATTAGGATAAATTATGCTTTTAATGACTCTTATACCTTGGTAAATCCAAGTGGGATATTGTAGGATATTCCTAATAGGAGTCACCTATATGGGTGCGAAGGGGCTATTTCTATGAGAATTTGTAAAGGCTGAATTCTTTAAAGCACTCATGAAAATCAGGAGTTGGTCAAGGCCAAAATGAACACAATCATGAGAACCAATTGTGTTAGGAAAGAGACTGTGTGAAGTCTATTCCATCTGATTTATCAAACAGCTAAATAGTTCAAGATATCACGTTCACTATTTAGCCGGTAAGTCCGATTGGCTTTCACTAGGAAAGGTTCAAGGCCAAAAGCTACCTATTTAGANGGATAAATTATGCTTTTAATGACTCTTATACCTTGGTAAATCCAAGTGGGATATTGTAGGATATTCCTAATAGGAGTCACCTATATGGGTGCAAAGGGGCTGTTTCTATGAGAATTTGTAAAGGCTGAATTCTTTAAAGCACTCATGAAAATCAGGAGTTGGTCAAGGCCAAAATGAACATAATCATGAGAACCAATTGTGTTAGGAAAGAGACTGTGTGAAGTCTATTCGATCTGATTTATCAAACAGCTAAATAGTTCAAGATATCACGTTCACTATTTAGCCGGTAAGTCCGATGGGCTTTCACTAGGGAAGGTTCAAGGCCAAAAGCTACCTATTTAGATGCACGATCTTTCCAAAGATGTACTCCCTATAGTGCGTCAACATTATCATTTGCATACTAACAGCCAATTTTTCATTCATGTGGGAAATTGTTGGACCAACACAGTTTTTTGAGTGTAAAAATTTAGTTTTTGGTCGACTTTGAGCCTAAATTAAAGTGGGACCCAATTGTTATTTTAAATAAAATTTCGTAGGTTCATATTCTACTCCATGAGAAGAATAATGTAGTGTATTCACTTGCTCAAATCGAGTAAGAAATGAATAAGATAATAAGCTTCAAAGTGACCCTCTTGAAACATGAAAATAAAGGAAGTGCAATGTGGGATGTGACACTAATCTCATATTGGTTAAGGAAGAAATTCAACATGGGCATATATAGGCCAAGTTTACTCTATGGCAAGTGAATGAGCGAGCACCTACATGCCTTCAGTTCAACCACACACGCTCGCGCCCGCCTCCTGCCCGCATAGCCAAGACTCGACCCGGCTGGGCCGGGCCGGGCCGGGCNGAAGAAATTCAACATGGGCATATATAGGCCAAGTTTACTCTATGGCAAGTGAATGAGCGAGCACCTACATGCCTTCGGTTCAACCACACACGCTCGCGCCCGCCTCCTGCCCGCGTAGCCAAGACTCGACCCGGCTGGGCCGGGCCGCGCTCGAGCACGGGTGTGGGTTAGACCAAGCCCTATCTTTTTGGATAAAATTTATTTAATTAATGGGCAAAAATTTCTTAACCCGAAATTTAAATTCGGTACCCATTAGACCGCATTGGGTCGATTTTTCAGTCCGAATTGAAGAATAGTTATTCGAGGGTGTCCACTAGCTGGTCAATATTTTGTTTCTAGGTTGTGTCTTTTAGTGTGGTGACTGTCCGAACAATCACCAAACTATCTATAAATACTCAGTTCATGCATTCATTTTAAATATTCAATTAAATAGTCCATTAAGGCATTAAACGGTCTGCATTTCGACATTAAGGCAGTGCATTTAGAGAGAGTACACAACACAAAATTGGTTCGCTGGACGAGCAGATTGAAGTGTTACTTCTATTCGTGTAAAGATCATTGTATCTTGGGAGGCAGGCGCTTAGTATTCCATAAGCACCGTGTGTGAGAGCGAAATCTGTCTTAAGGACATAGTGTCAAACATTAGCCTTGATCTACCTAAAATTCAATAATAGTTCCTGTTCTGCAATCGGATTAATATTTATATTGTTTAAATAAACAAGTTACGTGTAACTGTTTGCTTTAACTCTTTCGTGTTTCTTACTTGTTTGTTACTATTTTACATATTTCAAATTGAAAACTTCTATAAGAGATTCTACTATATTTGAAACACCAAAACCAACAGTTACTAAGGTGTCTTTGTGTCTTTTGAATGTAAATGTGATTTTATAGATATTGGGTTTGTACCAATACTTTGTAGCGTGTAATTAAGAAGGGCACATGGTGAGTCAACCATCTAAATATGTTTTGCTAAACTCTGTTCTCGTTTGAAAATCACAATATGTACATGTATGTGTGTGGGTTGAATAGCAGGTGGTCAGGGAACAGGGTTGTGTTTTCAATGGTTTTGTGTGGTGGCTACACAATGATGCGCTGGTGGTTGTGTTTGAAAGTATAATTAATGTTAATTGGATAGATAATATTAAAATTGGAATTAATGTTAAGTTTATAATCCATTTGAAAAGGGCTGTTCAGGACTAATTAGTGCAATTCTAGAAACATATGGCATTAGTTGATTGGTGTCATCATTTTTTGGTAGGGTTCTTGATGTCCATTACAGCTAGGGAGTGATTGTGATGCAAGTTGTAAATGTCAAGGAGTCAGTCATGTTATTTTTGTAATATCGGGAGGTATTCGTGACATTTGGTTAAATGCAAGGGGTCTGGGTGAAATCTTTCCGAATCTTTAAAAAAAATTTTAAGATGAAAAAACTTTAAAACGGTAAAAAAAAGTGTAACATAAATATTACATACTATAAGACGTTCTCTCACATACAGTCAGATTTTTGTATCACCTATGTGCAAGTCTTAATGAATTGGTCAAGTCACGAGATTTGAACATAGAATTTTTAACTCAAATACCATATTGAAACACCAATTGCAAATGTTTGAGAAGGTTATATATGTACTTCACCCCATTACTTCCCCGCTAAATTTTGACCATTGAGGGCTAGTGGCATTATTATTGATTACTCCCTATTTTCCATCCATCCCATTTTCATTCATACCAAACAAGGGCTAACAGTAATATTTNAATTGGTTCGCTGGACGAGCAGATTGAAGTGTTACTTCTATTCGTGTAAAGATCATTGTATCTTGGGAGGCAGGCGCTTAGTATTCCATAAGCACCGTGTGTGAGAGCGAAATCTGTCTTAAGGACATAGTGTCAAACATTAGCCTTGATCTACCTAAAATTCAATAACAGTTCCTGTTCTGCAATCGGATTAATATTTATATTGTTTAAATAAACAAGTTACGTGTAACTGTTTGCTTTAACTCTTTCGTGTTTCTTACTTGTTTGTTACTATTTTACATATTTCAAATTGAAAACTTCTATAAGAGATTCTACTATATTTGAAACACCAAAACCAACAGTTACTAAGGTGTCTTTGTGTCTTTTGAATGTAAATGTGATTTTATAGATATTGGGTTTGTACCAATACTTTGTAGCGTGTAATTAAGAAGGGCACATGGTGAGTCAACCATCTAAATATGTTTTGCTAAACTCTGTTCTCGTTTGAAAATCACAATATGTACATGTATGTGTGTGGGTTGAATAGCAGGTGGTCAGGGAACAGGGTTGTGTTTTCAATGGTTTTGTGTGGTGGCTACACAATGATGCGCTGGTGGTTGTGTTTGAAAGTATAATTAATGTTAATTGGATAGATAATATTAAAATTGGAATTAATGTTAAGTTTATAATCCATTTGAAAAGGGCTGTTCAGGACTAATTAGTGCAATTCTAGAAACATATGGCATTAGTTGATTGGTGTCATCATTTTTTGGTAGGGTTCTTGATGTCCATTACAGCTAGGGAGTGATTGTGATGCAAGTTGTAAATGTCAAGGAGTCAGTCATGTTATTTTTGTAATATCGGGAGGTATTCGTGACATTTGGTTAAATGCAAGGGGTCTGGGTGAAATCTTTCCGAATCTTTAAAAAAAANAGTCATGTTATTTTTGTAATATCGGGAGGTATTCGTGACATTTGGTTAAATGCAAGGGGTCTGGGTGAAATCTTTCCGAATCTTTAAAAAAAAATGTTAAGATGAAAAAACTTTAAAACGGTAAAAAAAAGTGTAACATAAATATTACATACTTTAAGACGTTCTCTCACATACAGTCAGATTTTTGTATCACCCATGTGCAAGTCTTAATGAATTGGTCAAGTCACGAGATTTGAACATAGAATTTTTAACTCAAATGCCATATTGAAACACCAATTGCAAATGTCTGAGAAGGTTATATATGTACTTCACCCCATTACTTCCCTGCTAAATTTTGACCATTGAGGGCTAGTGGCATTATTATTGATTACTCCCCATTTTCCATCCATCCCATTTTCATTCATACCAAACAAGGGCTAACAGTAATATTTTTAGCTATTACAGATTGGGCAATCATAATTTTTCTACAAGTTCTGAATTGCAACAAATTCAAGAGTTTGAGAAGCTAAATCCAAACCTTGGTAACCAAGAATACATTAATGCATGATTCAGTACATGATGATCTTTGTTATCTTGACAAACTATGGTGTCTTCAGATTTTCACTCTAGTTCTACGATAACTGCCAACTCTTGTTGAAGAGGTCTTCTTGTAGGTGTGTTTGCATTTACTATTGTTGAACTGGTAGCAGCAAAGGATTAGGAGGCATGGTCAAGTTGTCTTCTCCTCCTTCCAACATTTGAACCACNTCTTGTTGAACTTGTAGCAGCAAAGGATTAGGAGGCATGGTCAAGTTGTCTTCTCCTCGTTCCAACATTTGAACCACAGTTTTCATTGAAGGACGATCTGTTGGATACCATTGAATACACCACAGTCCAATTATAGTAAGCTTTCTCATTATCTCAACATCTACATCTTCCTAAATCCTAATCCGTAGCTCTTCACCTTAGTTTAAGCGATTGTATATCCATTCTCGAGAGTTTTCTTGGTTAGTATTGTTTACTGCAACATCAATACGCTTCCTTTCTCCAACCATTTCAAGCAATAACATTCTGAAGCCATAAACATCCAACTATATGAAACTTTCCCAATATGTCTTGATAACACTTCGGGCGCTATGTAGCCCATTGTTCCCCTAGCATCAATTTTAGAAACAGCGCTTCGTTCTTTCGAGCACAACTTGGCCAAACCAAAATCAAAGATCTTAGGATTAAAGTTGTGGTCTAACAAGATATTATGGGGTTTAATATCAAAATACAAGATTCTTTGGTCGCACCCTTGGTGAAGATATTCAATCCCTTTGGCAATGCCTAAAACAATGTCTTGAAGCTTCTTCCAACCAAGAGTTTTATTTTTAGAGCTTGTTGAAGACATGAACTTTTCCAGTGAATAATTCGAAAGGAACTCATATACAAGAGCTTTTCTAAATACATCGGCACAAAACCCAACTAAACGAACCACATTAACATGGTGAATTCTCCCAATGGTTCCTACTTCATTGATGAAATCGTCCCCATTTCCCATTGAACCATTGAGGGCTTTCACGGCAATAAAAATGTCATCAGAAAGCCTTCCTTTATAAACAGTTTCCTCCTATACCCAATATGTCACTAAAATGATTTGTGATCCTTTTGACATCAGCATGAGAGTATCTTGTGGGCTTGAGACATCTATAATCCTCCAAAAAATTTTCAATTTTTACTTCATTCTCTTTTTTCATTTTAATTTTTTCATTTTAATGGAGCTATAGATATGATAGAGAACAGGAACCGCTAGAAGAAGAAAGCAACCTAAAATTAGACCTGCACATAAGACATAATGAGTTAAGAAAGCTTGCATTTTTGATAGATTCTTAAAATTACACCTAAAGGGAAAACCAATTGGCCAATGTTGCCGTTTTCCCAAAATAATTTAAATTTTTCATTTTATCCTTTTAAAGACTAATGCTCCTGGTAATAAGGATGGAAAGTAAGATGCATACACTTTCTATCCTTCAAGAAAAGAAAATATGAATGATACATTTTCTTTCTATTTTGTTTAATACGATGGCTGAAAAAAAAATGACTACTTTTTTTTTTTAGTGCTGAATAAGATTAAGAATTACAATCGAGTCAAATCTAACTCAGCTCATTTAACTAATTGAGTCATGTCGAATTGCGAGTTGACAAATTTATTTTTGTGTCGTGTTCGTGTTCGTGTTTGTGTTCATACTTGTGTTAATTTACATAAACTTTGAATAAAAAATTTAACGTTAATATTTTATTTTCACTTAATTGAATCCATGTTAATATTTTTCCTACAAACTAAAAATTAACTTAAATAAATATAATCATAATAAGAAGAAAAAATATATTTTTTATATAATAATTATGTCAGTGCTTAATAAATAATTACAATTTTATGTCTATAATACTAGTTAAACATGTTAATTTCGTGTTAATTTTGTATTATCATACAAACGAGAAAATAAAAAAAAATATTTATTTTTAAATTAACGTGTGTTAATGGTGTCAATTTTGAGTTTGATGGGTTGAACTGAATATGAACTTTTTATATTTCTTATTCATATGTCAGATTATTTTCAAGTTCGTGTTATAAAATTTGTGTCGAATTCGAATCATGTTATCGTATTGAATCAAAAATTTTCATCCTTTGCTAAGATGAAAAAATATATATTTTTAATTTAAAATTTTTATTTTTATTATTTTATTTTTTTTTTTAAATTTATTTTTAAAATTTTTTAAAATATATATATAAATACATATTTTATCATTGTATTTTTATATGATATATATACATATTTTTCTTGGACATCTCTGGTACACTTGTGCTGGGAGTGTGTGGGTATGCCCCTGGTTTTCCAGGCTTTTGTATATATTAAAAAAGGCTCAATTATACTTTGTACCCTGACAAATTTAAGAATACTCACTTTCCATCTTCACATATTATATTTTTTATATTGACCCTCACTATATTAAATTTTGATGGAATAAGTAGAGAAACAGAAAATTTTAAATCATCTGGGTTGCAAGGTAAGATTTTCTAACCATGGCAACATAAATTTGGTCATTATCTATTAGTTAAGACAGAGATTCGTAATGTACCATTTTTTTTTTATTTTTTTTTTGGACACGAAACGAAAATTCTTTCGTTGATTAAGAAATAAAAATATCATCTTGGAGGATAGGTACCAAGAAATCCGATTCTTCATTTTTTCCATATAATACATTGAGAACATGAAATATCATATTTGACTTTCGCTCTATTTTCAGATCTTTGTGCCCAAGAGACATTAAACTAATTTACACCATATGTGAATCTTTTAATTTGGTCAACAGAATNTAACGTATGCTACGCTCTATTTTCAGATCTTTGTGCCCAAGAGACATTAAACTAATTTACACCATATGTGAATCTTTTAATTTAGTCAACAAAATGTCCAATTTCAGAGAGGTTGGTATTACACGATTTGATTGACTCAATAATTCCTTTTCAATCACCTTCTAATATCATATTTTGATAACTCAGATCAATTGCAAATTTAGTGCCCATGAATGCAGCCCAAGCTTCAGCATGTAAAGCAGTAGTAATACCTTGAATGCATCGGCTAAGACTCGCCACAAATTGACAATTCCAAATTTGAATAACTTTTATACCAATTTTGAGAATGCCAGGACTGGGAGCAGTCCATTCTTAGTCTCAGCAACAATACACTGTTGTGAATCTTGCTGCCTATTTACATGAGCTGCTTACAAAATGGTCCAAGAAAGAAACAGAGAAATCCACAATCTGCTTTGGCTTCCTTTTGGGTTTGATTTAAGTAAGCTTCATCTTCCGGTACTGTGTAACCATTGGTTACAATCTCTCACAAGTCTAGAAATTCAAGAATCGCCTTTACGTGAATACACTAATTTTCATAATTATATTTAGTGAATCAAGACATTTAAAATGGAAGTATTCTATTTAACATCCCTCTCTCTCTCTATCTCCCCCTTCACACTCAAATATGTATAGCTCTGATACCATTTTGTCCGAATCAAGAGAATCATCATACACTCGAACAAGTATAATATTAGAGACTTTTGGTAAGAAAAGGTAAGAACTATTTCAATTGACTCATGCCCAAATGGGTGGATTACACGTCAATTATACTCATCTACATACTTTTATCTAATTCTTGTTTTTAACTCCAATTTAACTTTCAACTTGTTTTGGATTCTTTTATAAAAACTTATAAATTCTTTTAAACACAATTATTAGTAATAAAATTATANGATTACACGTCAATTATACTCATCTACATACTTTTATCTAATTCTTGTTTTTAACTCCAATTTAACTTTCAACTTGTTTTGGACTCTTTTATAAAAACTTATAAATTCTTTTAAACACAATTATTAGTAATAAAATTATATACAACTTTCTATATATATATGAAAAAGTAAAGTCCTATATAATTATACTTTCCTACATACTTTCATCTAATTATTTTTTACTCATATTTGACTTTCAATTTGTTTAGGAATTTTTTATAAAAACTTTTAAATTCTTTTGAACTTATTTATTAATAGTACAACTATATACAATTTTCTATATTTATATATTAAATTATTATACAAATGAAGTTGTCAAATTAAATTTTACAATCAAANATTTTTTTATAAAAACTTATAAATTCTTTTGAACTTATTTATTAATAGTACAACTATATACAATTTTCTATATTTATATGACAAAATAAATTTCTTTATATATTAAATTATTATACAAATGAAGTTGTCAAATTAAATTTTACAATCAAATATATATTATATTTTCTTTTTTGATATGCAATATATAATAATATTATAAATGATTTAATCAATCTATTTAATAAAATAAAAAATAATAATTCTATAATATAATTAGATGTGCAAATGTCTAAAGGAGTCGGAGATATACTTAAATAAATAACTTATTTGGTACTCAAAGCTTATAGAATAAATTAATAATTAAATTTAAAAATAATTAAAATACAAAATTATTATTCGATACTTAATTTATTATTTAATTTAATTACACCTATAATTTATGTTATCTATAAAAAAACATTATTTAAATTTACTTACATGAAACACACGTTATGCATTACTAGTAAACTAGTAATTGTTTGTGCCTAAAGGCATTATGTAACAAATAAAAAACCGCAAATAAATGTTCATCCTAACCAACCTAATATTTGTTGCTTCCTTGAATTTTAGATGACCCAGTCGTTAACTATTCCTCAAAACAATGACACCAAATTTTCTTACTTCGTGCATAATTAAATCAAAAAACATATAATAAACGAACCGCAATAATCATAAACTTTTCAAAGCCACAAAATTTAGAGTCATACATTCCCAATTATGATATGTACCTAATATATTATATACAAATCTTATGCAAGATAACTTGATTGTAGACTAAAAGCATCCCATGAAATTAGAATAAAAATAAATAACAGATTTACATAATTTAAATCCAATAAAAGCAACTCATCCGTGCTAAACAGCTACATACATATGTTGTCAATGCATTAAGACTATGCATCAGGAGGGAACATGGGTTTTTCAGCTATCCAACGTGTCAACAACATATATGTACAGTAAAATAAGAAAAATAGTTTTCTTTTGTTGCAAAAGAATTGTGAGCTTGACATATGACTTTGCCTCATACAAAAGTAATAAGTGAGTTTAATATAGAAAGCTTGGGGCAGCTGTATTTATCATGCAAAGATCCTTTGTTGTATGTTCCATAGAAACAAAGGTTTACTCTAACTTTTCTTTAAACAAAAAAATAAGTATGCTTAATAATTGAAAAGATATTATGTCAATGTCTTTAAATCCCATAACATGAATTCAATAGAAACAACTTGGCATATCCCCAACAACTTCTTATTAACCCTTTACATACCCAACAAAAAATTAATTATAAAAAAAAGGTATGCTTGAGATTCAATTTAAATGTTCTATCTATCACAAAAATCCAACATACCAATTACAAATACCCATAGAGTAGGGAAAACATAATAACTTGTTAATGGATGTAGTTGAAATTGTTCAAGTTGAATGATAATGACCATGGGAAATTATTAAAACTGAGAGAGAGATATCAAGAGAAATAATCGCACAAACTGTTTCAAAACAAGGATATGCCAGCAAGAAAGTTCACCGGCTCAATAAAGGAGAAAAAAAAGAAGAAAATGAACAAAACCTTAGAAATCTCTTATGGACAACCTTTAACGAAATATATAAGCCCATTGTGAGACTTACCTTGAAGCCCTTGTTGAAAGACAGCAAATGAGAATAAACTTAGTTCCTCTAAATCCATCATCATTTAAAGTAATTGGCTTATTACACAATAAATTTTTTCTTGAAACATAATCACAATTTAAAAAATGCAATCAATAATGAAGTAAATGCATTATTGATGATGCAAGTCACAATAAGGAACATAAATTCAAACATGGATGTCAATAAAATGGTGCACTGTCAGATTCAATTAGGAAAAAGTAAATATGATATTCACACCATAGATATCAAAAAGTTAACCTAACATTTCCATCACCAAAAAGTTTGTTTGTCAAATACCATGGATATCGATTACATGAATTCAAATCATAACAACAAAACTAATTCAATAACATTAAATAAGGGAAATAGTAAATGGTGGTGGGTAGTGGTGGTCTAAGGGTGGGACTGGCTTGCTGTTAACCTTGGTATAATTTTGATTGGGAGGTTACCCAAGTACCTTGCAATCCTTTTGTCAAACACATTATATTTACTTTATCAAATTAACAGTGGGTGGTTCAAGTACCATATAATCCTTTTGTCAAATGCATTATATACACTTTATTAAACTAACAATAATTTTAATTCAATAATCAGGGTGGTCGTGGTGGTTGGAGGTGGAGGTGAAGGTGCAAGGGCTGGAAATGTTTGGAGAGAAGAGAGATAGAGAGAGGATGAAGGGTTTTGTGTTTGATTCTGTCTGCGTGTGTGTGAAGCAACATGTGTCAATTTTTGTGAGTGTGTGTGACAGGTTGCAGGGGTTAGGGCAGAGTGTAAGAGAGATAGGTAAGGTGGTGATGGTAGCTAGGGACAGAGAGGGAGGATTGGCAAAAAGAACTTTCAATCCTATAAGANGAGAAGCAACATGTGTCAATTTTTGTGAGTGTGTGTGACAGGTTGCAGGGGTTAGGACAGAGTGTAAGAGAGATAGGTAAGGTGGTGTTGGTAGCTAGGGACAGAGAGGGAGGATTGGCAAAAAGAACTTTCAATCCTATAAGATTTCAATTCAGAAAATTTTGTAACTCATTTGTAACATAAATACCAAAATTTCAATTTAAAAAATGGAAAGGAGTAATAGGAAAAATTCTTACCAAAGCGCTTCATCACTGAATCCATGAGTCAAGCATTACCAAGAATCAAAGTGTGCCTATTGTTCATTCAATCCAAATAACCATGTTTCCATGAGAAATTTCATCAAACTAACCATGTGGATAGCCAAAGATGTAGCATTTGTTCAGTACATAATCGAAAGGAATTCCATTCTAGAAAACACCATTCCAAATTGCACAAACAATGAATGAATGACCACAACACCATAAATTGCCAACTAACAAAAATGGGTATTTACACAATTTTATAAGCAAAAAATTTGCTCAGAGTTCAAGAATTCACTGACCACGACAAAGCTTGAAAGTGCAAGGTTCATCTCTATTCCTCGTTGAAGTAAACTTAGCCCCATCAAGTAACATGGGTACCTAGTGAACAGGAAAACACAATGATGAAAATTATAGGTAAGACCAAAACAAAAAAGATTATCACTTGAGAACACATTTAAGCCAAACTAAAAAAAAAAAAAAAGCTTTAGCTATCAACATCACAAACATTTACCACATGAAACTCATTCACTGATTCATATATTGAAACAAAATCAAAGAGATGAAAAAAATAATATACGTAAAAGTAAATTTATGAAATAATATAAGTCCAAAGACTAAAACATCAGAGTTCTCAGTTTATTTAACAAAAGGATGATCTCTCTAATTCTCTAGCAAGCAGAGCTAGCTCCCATCATGAAAGACAATAAGAGTCAAATTCTCTCGTCCATATTGTCCAAGTTGAAGGTAAGGAAATGAAATTAGTCCTTGGTTTGCGATAGCTTTAATTGGATTGCAAATCAAATTGGTTGTGCATATATAGTCTACATTATAGTGAGAAAAAGTAACATATATGCTGACTTTGGCCTTACTTACGCTTTAGTTCAGCCATATCTTTATGTGTCAACTTTGTTCACAATGCCACAAATAATGCCGAAACCAATATATCCAATTTAGATTAAAAAAAATTCATTAAAAAGAAGCAGCATTACACAATGGCTTTTGAGTGAAACACCATAACATAATCAAACTGTTGATTTATCATCCAGTTTTACATTTGTCAAATCCTTCACAAATACCCAAGCAAATTTATAATGACATTGGGACCTAAGAAGGAAAAACCAAAGAAAGAGAGTAGAACACCTATTTAAAATATATTTCAAGTTGGAAGGAAGAACACCTACAAAGTTTTTGCCCTTCCATCCTCCTCCTCCTCCTCCTCCATCACCATGTTTCTCTCATATATTCTGTCTCACACACACACACACACCCCCCTCCCTTTTCCTTCTTCACTCTCTCTGCAGACACACAGAAACACAAACACAAACATGCCCACGGCCATTGGTCACCCAAATCAATAAATTCCAATTCATAAAAAACAAATTTAGAAAAATCAAAATTCTCATTTCGTTCTTGGATGGGCTACTCTCAACATCAAATTAAGAAATTTCATATTCAAAACCATAACATTCAATCCAATACCACCAAAAAGAAAGCACATCCAATATGGGTCTTTTAACTTCTATATGCACTACTATAAAAATATACCTACATTTAACTATGGGATCAAAGTTTCCATTTGTGAAAAAAAGCATTAAAAAAAGCAGTAATCTACTTCATGGAAGGTAAAAATTTACCCCGAAAATGATGAAAAAATAAATACATCCACCAAGTATATAATAAAAATTTAATTATTCAACCTCTGAATACATGAATTTTTATTTCCTAGTGTACACAAAAACCTCAACTTTTATTTGTCGGTGTACTTAGGACCTTAAAATTAATTAAGACCCACATTTTTTGAAGCCAAAATTCAATGGAATTATATGGACAAAGTCAAACAATGATAAACTAAAATAAAATTAAAAACCCTAGTTTATTCAAATAGAGATAGACAAAAAAA
>CAUOFW020007257.1:72175-98852 GCA_963454935.2 Ilex paraguariensis | reverse complement strand
TAAATAGACACCGTCCGATAATAAATGAATTATAGATATTTGATACTTAATTTATTATTTAATTTAATTACACATATAATTTATGTTATCTATAAAAAAATATTATTTAAATTTACTTTAAAACACATGGTATGCATTACTGGTAAATGAACTAAATGCAAGAAAATATATATAACTTAAAAAATATAAAAAATCATGTTTATTATTTTTCTCAACATAACTTTCCAAAAATCACTTTCAACATTGACAGTAGACTTACTGGCACAGGAAAATTGATTGATTAATTATTAACACAAAAAATAAGATTCAGAAATTTAAAATAATAAAAAAAAGAAGGCTAGAACAGTTGAGAGTGGCCCACACAACTTCAACCCCCCTCCCCTACCCCAAACCACCGAAAACATACCTGCCAATTTGTATGAAAATTTCTTCATAAATTACGAGTAATGCTTCTGTACAATTACAAACTAATTGAAAATCCTCCATTTCAATTTAAATTATGAAGATCTATTTTAATATGTGATAGGTCAAGGCTAAGAGTCCAACACATATTATGAACCCAATTAAAATTAAGTGCCTAACTTAAAGAGATCCAATAGGTCCAGCCAAAAAAGGTTCACGCCCGATCAAACTCATCAGGGTTCAAAAAGTTACACCACCAAGGGAATATGCAAACCATTCAAGAGCCTCATTCATGTCATCTTTGAAAGAGTCAACCATCACGTCATCTTTAATCAGATCTTATGGAGAACCCCGTAACTGCCTCATCCGTTAAGAAGGTGACATCAGCTCCATCAGATTAACTACTTATTTACTGATAAGTCATCTCAATCTTTTAGGAGACGATTATAAATTATAAGTCCCGCCAACACTTATGAGACATCACACACAATCAAGCATATATCTCTCTCATAGCTTGTACCTTCCTGCTCTCCCTACACTACACCAAATAATAAAATAATTAGGTAACTCTAACCTTTCAAAGTGGACGTAGATCACATTGACCAAACAACTCTATATCTTTATCTTGCTTGAGCTACTATCTCTCTACTTAATTACTACATTACTTATCAGTCATTTGACGGATGGTGTACAAAGATAATATGTTGAACCTCATTAAGCATAGTTTATTTTTAATTTTAGTACGGTTGAAATATGAAATAAATGTTGCTTCAGGAACATCACTTGCTTGAATAGCGCCTTCAGGCACTGACTGAGCACCCGCCTCCTCTTGGTGTTCGTAAACAGGTAAAATTCCCATCTCTTTTACTTCAAAACATGGTTCAACATCCCCTGAAAGCTCAATCTTATCACCACCTTCCAATAGATCCCCAAAATTGTAAATACTTACCCACAACATAGCTTCATTAGTTTCCGGAATAGCAAAACACAATGGTTGATGACACCAGCGAACATGCTTTGTCGTATTTGCAATCACAGAGCTGAATCCTTCATAAAGATCATATCTCTTGCGTATATAATTCTTCTTCATTCTATACACGCAACATACAACCAAGCCTCGGATCTTGCAATCAACAAGTGAAGGCACAACAAAAGGTAGATATGAACTTGTAGTCTTAATGTGGAACGCAGGTGGAACCTCACTCCCAGGAAGAAAATAGCTGCATACACCAGTTTCATACAATCTCTGTGCCAAATAACAATTATTAATATAATGATTTTAGAGAGTAAGGAGGCATGCAAAAGGGGAGAAAGGCAAACCTGGAGAGGAAGCTTCTTTTCCCTGATACTAGCAAATGTTTTGAGGTAGTTTAATTCAACATTTCCCATGGATTCTAAGTTTAAAAAGCCCCATCTCTTCAACCTCTCCATGTCAACACTTTTAATGGGTTCTAACTTGAATCGACCCTCAACCTCAACAAGATTGTCACATAACCAATATGTCAAGTTCACTGGTCTGGACAAAGTTGACTGATATGATATCTGTTCCAAGGATGAGCATCCAAACACACGCAATTTTATAAGTTTGGCACTTGGCAGCCTTGTAAGTGATTTGAGGCTTTCGCAAGAAGTTACGATAAGCGTTTGGAGACCCGTAAGAGCTCTGATACCCTCAGGCAGGCTAGAAATTTGGGTTTCGCTTAAATCTAAGGTCTGCAGCAAGTGGAGATTACTAAAATCTAAGGGGAAAGCATCACTATATAGATTGCAACCTGCAAGGCTTAGTTTCACTAAAGAAGATGGCAAAGAAATAGATGAGATCTCTGGACTTCTTCGAGGCTTTGATACCCAAGACCACATAAGTTCAACCCATGACTGAACCTCCTCAGGACTACAAGGTGCTTGATTTATAGCACCCACTGTCGCCACCTCTGTAGGTGACCAGTTAATATTCGAGCAACCGGAGATTATAAGTGTCTTAAGAAATGTCAACATACAAATGTTTTTGGGAAGCCCCTTAAGGTTTTTGCAATTTTTTAGATTCAAGAGAATGAGTCCTTCCAGCTCCCCAATCGATTCATGAACCTCAATCAAATTTACACAATCTTCAAGGATCAAACTCTCAAGATTGGGCACTCCTAAGAAATCAGGAGTTTTGTTAAGCCCATGGGAATGGCTAAGATCAAGTATTTTTAGTTGCTTAAGGATCTGGAAAAAAAGAAGTAGCAAACAGTAAATTCGTACACACACAATAATTCCAGNGCACGAATTTACGATAAGCGTTTGGAGACCCGTAAGAGCTCTGATACCCTCAGGCATGCTAGAAATTTGGGTTGCACTTAAATCTAAGATCCGCAGCAAGTGGAGGTTACTAAAATCTAAGGGGAAAGCATCGCTACATAGATTGCAACCTGCAAGGCTTAGTTTCACTAAAGAAAATGGCAAAGAAATAGATGAGATCTCTGGACTTCTTTGAGGCTATTATACCCAAGACTAGATAAGTTCAACACTTCAACCCATGACTGAACCTCCTCAGGACTACAAGGTGCTCGATTTATAGCACCCACTGTCGCTACCTCTATAGGTGACCAGTTAATATTCGAGCAACCATAGATTATAAGTGTCTTAAGAAATGTCAACATACAAATGTTTTTGGGAAGCTCCTTAAGGTTTTTGCAATTTTTTAGATTCAAGAGAATGAGTCCTTCCAGCTCCCCAATCGATTCACGAACCTTAACCAAATTTACACAATCTTCAAAGATCAAACTCTCAAGATTGGGCACTCTTGAGAAATCAAGAGTTTTGTTAAGCCCATGGGAATGGCTAAGATCAAGTATTTTCAGTTGCTTAAGGATCTGGGAAAAAAGAAGTAGAAAACAGTAAATTCGTACACACACAATAATTCCAGAAAAAAAAATAAAAAAGAAGGAAATTAAAATAGATGAATTACCTTCGTTCCTTTCCAAACAAGTTTCAAGTTGCTATATTGCATGTCAACAGCAACCACGCTTTCCAAAGGAAAATCATCTGGTATAGTTCTTAATGGAAATTCATGCCAACTCAACAATCTTAATCTCGTAGGGAATTTATCAAAGGATCCAGTGATTTGTACATAGTTCAGCTGGAGCAGTCTCAATTTGTGCATTTTTGAAAATGCATCAGTTTCCATGAACTTTGACGTACTTGAATTTCTTAAAGCATTGTGGGTTGGGGACTAGAAGAATGGGCTTATATAATTTTGTTTCAAAGAATGGCCATGCTCTGAAAATAACAACACGTCAAGAATCTTTTTGTAGTTCCCTTTTTTGGCATTATCAACACTCAATCTTGGCATGATAAGCTCATCCTCCTGTAGCATGTGCATGTCTAGGATGAGGCCTTCAATTTTTTTCGTGCCCTAAGAAAAAGGAATATAAATTAACATGGAACCAAACTGGCAAAACAAAACAAATAGAACAATCACCAAGTGTGATATAAACGGAAAATGCATGTGCATTAGAGAAGCATGTTACTTACAGTTTTTTCTCTCAGTACCATAAAAGAATCCTTATGATTCCACAATCTGCTTCGTTTTCCTGGCTCTTTCGGCGATTCTTGGCGAACTATTTCTCTTCCCATTTCTTTAAGCAATTGGTGCATTGTCAACTTGTTATACATATCAACTCCTAGGAGGCATCTATCAATTAGATTTTGAATCCCAATTATTGTGTAGAAATCACATTCATCCAGTATTTTAATTACCAAATACCTGTCCCATTCAACAAAAAAACATGCAATGTGGGGAAATAAATCTCTGTCATTATCATCTTGTAAAGAGTCATAGCTTATCCTAAGTTTTCCAAGGATCTGACTATCTGGAATTGCTTCCAATTTCTTCAATGCATTTTCCCATACGTCTGCACTTTTCCCACATAGAGAAGAACCCAAAACTTGAAGACCTAAAGGAAGCCCTCTGCAGTGATGTACTACTCTTCTTGAGTGCTTAACATAATCTTTCGGGGGATGGGGTTGTCCAAAGGAATTCCAACTAAAGAGCTCAAGTGATTCTTTGTGATTGAGAGGTTCCACCAGATGAACCTGATAAACTTCCCGAGGATTTAGCAACCCTTCTTGCCTAGTTGTTTCGATGATTTTACTTCCAGGACTAAACAAGTGCCGCATTTTAAACAATGCATTTAGTTGATTAACTTCATCCACGTCATGAAAAACGAGAAGAAGTCTTTTACAATATAGGACATCTGTAATTTTAGTAATTCCTTCATCAACGCTTCTTACCTTTTCCTCTTTTACAATATCTGAAAGAAGTTGTTCTTATAAATTAGCTAAACCATTTGGTTCTCGCAAATGGTCCCTGATATTTGCAAGAAAGCTACTAGCTTCAAATTTTCTCCGGTATAGATTATAAACAAGTTTGGCAATGGTGGACTTCCCTATTCCACCTATCCCACATTTTACGATTACGCTAACGCCCATCAGCCCATCACATAGCCACAAATTAATATTGTTGATCCGTGGATGTATTCCAATGAAGAAGGGAGTTATGCTCAAGACTCTATGATTCAATTTATCTCCAACAACTTTAACAATTTTTTGAATAAAATTTGCCTCTTGACTACAAATTGCAATGAAAATGATAAAATAAGAAGACTTAATAAGTTGACTTCTGAAAAAAAAAAAAAAAAAGACAACATATGTTATGTAAAAAATACACGATTATTATCATTATTTGGATCTGGAATATAATCTAACTTGGATAGTTGAAATTTGCCCAAAATACATGAAAGAAATGTCATAGAACTAAAGAAATCCAGAAAACCATCCATCTAAATGGTACATTCTCTCCAAGGCATTCAGTTCTAAAAAAGGCATACAAAATTCATCCGCACATAAACTCAAAAACTCAATGTGTAGGCTATAGACAACAAACTTTTTGTGTTGAGTGCTTGTGCAATTGCCGGCATCATCTATTCAGTTTTGTAGGTAGTGTTAATTCATTACAGTCTAAGTCTGACTAATAAAATGGGTATCTAATTGAAGAGGTCACTTTATGCAAGACAAATGACGCAAATTGAAGTTTACAAGGGCTTGTTGGCATGGAGAAGGACTACCTATATGCATAGCCCCACAATGGGTGTTTTACCAAAAAAAAAAAAAAAAAAGAAAAAACTAAAACAAAGACAAGAAAGCACCAACTCTGATTATTGTTTTGCTCATGCAACTCGTCATTTTGATAATAATTTCTAGCTTAATAGTCCTCACACGAGAGACAATTCATTTGATATCAGTTAGTGCTTGGAATTGAAGGTCTATGACACGGTTTTCAATATAATAGTTATGTAATGCATGTACACAAGAAATCAAAATGACATTGTTCATGAAGGTCAATCCTCACTTAAGTATTGAAAAATTGCATTCCTAATCTTCATTTATCGAAGGCACCATTGAATATCTAGAATTTTGCTATTAATTCCCATATTACAAAGCAAAGATATTAATAGAAAATAATAGATGTTGAGTTCATGTAATATTAATGATGGGAATCCAATCTATACTACTAGGAGGAATTTACCCATCAGATTCAATTTGCAAGACCATTCCTGCCAAATTTGCAACAACTTTGAGTGCTTCCCTCCAATGCTCCACTGTTTTCATCCACTCCTTTTTTCTTTCCTCAGTTCCTTCCTCGAATCGCTCCTCATGTCTAGCAAAGGGTTCTCCAAAACTCCCTGTTTGTCTCCTAACTTCAGATGGNCAACTTTGAGTGCTTCCCTCCAATGCTCCACTGTTTTTATCCACTCCTTTTTTCTTTCCTCAGTTCCTTCCTCGAATCGCTCTTCATGTCTAGCAAAGGGTTCTCCAAAACTCCCTGTTTGTCTCCTAACTTCAGATGGATCACATCATAGAATATAGGTAAAACATCTAGCATAGATATTCTTTTGTGGTGGAGAATCTTGACAAGTTCATCGAGCCACCATCTGGATAAAGCATAAGATTTTGAAAAAATAATTATCGAAATTTTTTATTGTTCAATGGCTTTTTGTAGTTCTAACTCAATATTCTCCCCTCTTTCAATTTCNTAAAGCATAAGTTTTTGAAAAAATAATTATCGAAATTTTTTATTGTTCAATGGCTTTTTGTAGTTCAAACTCAATATTCTCCCCTCTTTCAATTTCGTCCATCATCTCTAAATGTGTGGAACCCTACTTGAACCAAAGTTGTATAAAGGTGATCGGTNGCCACCATCTGGATAAAGCATAAGATTTTGAAAAAATAATTATCGAAATTTTTTATTGTTCAATGGCTTTTTGTAGTTCTAACTCAATATTCTCCCCTCTTTCAATTTCATCGTCATCTCTAAATGTGTGGAACCCTACTTGAACCAAAGTTGTATAAAGGTGATCGGTAAAGTTTTTGCGAGTGTCTTCACCTCTAAAGCTCAAAAACACATCGTAAGCGCATCGGGATACAGAAGAAGAGGCATGGGCTCTAACAATAGCCATTGAACAAATTTAATCGATGAATGATCCAACGAGCTCTACTCGATTAATATATCACATCTGTTTGCGAGAAATGTCAATAAATACAATTAAAAATCATCACATAAATCCAATATAAAAATTAGAGAACATTTTTTGGAAAGACGTCAAGTTGATCCATGGCTTTTTTAACAAAGGTAATAGTACATTTTCATGGAATGCTTGAAGACGACTATAACTACCTTTAGAAAAAAGACTATTTCANACCACATCTATTTGTGAGAAATGTCAATAAATACAATTAAAAATCATCACATAAATCCAATATAAAAATTAGAGAACATTTTTTGGAAAGACGTCAAGTTGATCCATGGCTTTTTTAACAAAGGTAATAGTACATTTTCATGGAATGCCTGAAGACAACTATAACTACCTTTAGAAAAACAACTATTTCATTGTTAAATTTGGAAAAACAGTGACCCTTGGCTTAACATGTATATATTATGGGACATAGCATTACAGCACACATTATAATGTCAATAATTAACCGTGATTTACCAGCATGGTCCAATTGTGAATTTTTTTAAAAATTTNAAGGTAATAGTACATTTTCATGGAATGCTTGAAGACGACTATAACTACCTTTAGAAAAAAGACTATTTCATTGTTAAATTTGGAAAAACAGTGACCCTTGGCTTCACATGTATATATTATGGGGCATAGCATTACAGCACACATTATAATGCCAATAATTAACCGTGATTTACCAGCATGGTCCAATTGTGAATTTTTTTAAAAATTTATTTGGGCAGATCATTAATCTAACCATCCCTCTCTTAATGAGTTTGAAGACTTTATGTAGCCCTTATTTACGATAATTTGTTTGACAAACACCTAAATAGAAAAAGTCGAAACCTTAATGCACGAGAACAAGATGTAAAGAAACCTTAAAAAGAAACATTTAAGCAAAGGAATCTAGGATTGGAACCCCCCCCTATCTCTGAAGGCAATATTCCGCATGCCGATTTCAAGTCGTTGAATCCCAATATTGAATAGTCTTATTGTTGCCCACAAACCAATCCTCCAATGCATTTTCATGATTGTTAAAGATTTGGATGGGTCGAATACAGGAGTGAAAAATATATGAAAAGTGGGCTCACACACTCAAAGGGAGTTGCTCTCTCCAGAAGTCCAAATTGTGTTGCTCCCTTGGAAAACGAAATGATTGTACATAGGCCAAAGGTGAAATTAGAATAGGTTTTTTCAGGACTTATCTACATAACTAATTACTTATTGATGTTGTGAAAGATATATGCCAGAAGTGAGCTTCAATACCTCTATTCTAAGAAAATATCTATACTCTCCACTTCAGTTCCAAACCTTTCAAAAATGTCGCTACCGGTCACGATCAAGTCGTCCACATAGATTCTGGATCTCACTAATCCATTCAAGATGTGTGAGAGAGAAGGCGACCAATTGAATGCTCTTCACCATGAATTGAGAAAGTCAAGGATAGTTTCATTGGAAAAGAGAGACAAAAAAACAAAGATAAAATGATGTGGAGTCGACATAATGAGCAAAACTTGAATTTTAAATAAGGAGTCGATCGATCGAGATATGGTGATTAAGCAATATATAGCACCAGGTAACTAAATATAAGTCAGGCTTAGCATAAAATTGTTGCAAAAGTGAAAAAGTTTATCCGTATATGCACATCAAAGTTCCATTTCAGTGTTGGAATTCGGTCAACTTCAGACTATTGGTATTGAAAGAGAAAGAGAGAGTCTCAAAATGACCGAGAAAATAAAAGAAGAGAAAATAAAATAGTGATGGACTGGTGGGAGCCGCTGACGAAGCATCCAAGCAAGTGGGAAACAATTGAGTTTCTTCAAGTATTTTGGTGGATTGTTCCTAGTCAGTCGTCCTGGTAGATGCATCAACTTGTTGACAGAGAGGTGGAGACTTGTTGATAGAGGAAGAGAGATAAATTGATTGGAAGTACGGCTCTCGATGGATCAAAATTTGATCCAATATGATCCAAACTCGAATTAGATTAAGCGGATATGAGTGGATAAACATTTGAGGAAAAATTATACCAATAATTTAAACTCAAGTTAAAATCCGTTATATCATATGTAATAGATTTGTATATGCAAATATCTGATCCGAATAATGCATTTCTATTTGTATAAAATTGTATTAAAATTTTAGGTGTAATTTGCTAAAAATACTAATTAATTTAGTTATTCGGATTAGATTAAATTATTGAGTCGGATATCCGATTCTAAACAGATTCAAATATAGACTACGAAAATATAATCCGTCGGGTAATCGAATCGTAATTGGATCAAAACTTTTTAATAGGATTTGGATTCAAATTGACTGCAATTCAATCCAAATCCGACCTTAATGGGGAGAGATTTTGAGAGATCTAAATCTAGATCAATATACTTTTATTACAAAAAGAACAATGTTATTTGGATCTAATTTATTAATATAATTTATTGATCTAATTCACTGTGACTTTTAGATTGACTGTAGGCCCTATCATACATTAGAACTTGATGTTGATCTAATGATTCATATGAAACCACATCATTATATCAATAAATTAAGTCAGATTTTTATGTGGTACAAAATTTTATGATATATCAAACTTTTTCTTGGTTACAGAGCATGGCCTTGATGAAACATTTTTCAGATTTCAATCATCATAAATTATAAATGTGTATAATAACTTGCATATTGCGGAGATCACATGAATCAAAGTCTATTACAAGAGTTAAATTTATAAGGGTGATTGATATTTTACACCTTAAAAGATATACAATTAACCAATCACAGATTATACACAAAATGAACATGATATGGGATGAATTCGATACACTATTATAAACAGATCAATATGGATGGAGTAAATTTTGACATTACACACCTTACAAAGTTTAAAAACATAAAATGGTACAACCAATTAATAGCCTTACAGGATTATAATTATAGGATTATAGTTTATAGTTAAAGAGCTGGCAAATTTAGATGAACTTTGAACATGAACAAATCTATCTCGTTTGGACCGAAGATAGATCATACGTATTGAACAGTGGATGTATATAGAAATACCCATATAAACCCGTGCCTCCTCCGCCCCGTCCCTCCCCATCCCGCTAAACCTGTATATATATAATAAAATAATTAAGAGAAACAAGCATATGTTATACATATTATTTTTGTGAGTTTTTATGTTTGATCCATTTATTATATAATGAGTTTTCATCCTTCTTGCAAATCCATTTACAAGGTTTTATGGTTTTTTTAATTTTTTTCTTAAAATCATATAAATTAATTGTTATGAACAGGGACGAAGACGGAGATTAAAATTTATCCTTGGGATGGAGATGAAGATTAAAATTTTCTTTGCTAAACAAGATAGACCGACAATAGAAAAATATTTTTAAAGTGGATATGGGATGGAGACTACTCCCCCCCCCCCCAACAAAAAAAAACTGGTCCACTATTATCCGACTTATCCCTGTGAACAAGACAACTTCCTTTTTCTTTAGATAGGTGTAACCTCCTTAGCCATTGGTAGGATTTGGCATCGGACAACCTTGCCCAAAGGCGCCCATGCCTTAGCCAAAATGGCAGAAGTCTCATGCATGACTGAGGGACGCAGTCTATGCACATGGGCACGTGGGCACAAGTCAGCATGCAAGCAAGGAAGCGGGTGGCTTCAATATTGTGGGACAATGCTAGCTTGAATAATGAGCCATGGGCTGGGACATGGTTAGGCACGAAGGCAATCAAATTCGGATGTTGAGGGCTCCTGGTACATGCACAATATATGAGAAAGTTGGGCATGTGACCTGCAAATAGTGACAGTTCTGGGCAGTTTTCTGGCAAATGCAGTGTATGTGAGATCTCTGTTAAATTCAGACAAGCATGCAGACACCAGTTACGAATTCCCTGTCATCCAATCACAGTAGACCTATAATGGCATTTGACTTATAAGCATGTGCCTAGGTAGTTGGGCTTGTAACCACCACCCTGAATATTATAAATAGGGTGTCTGGGGTCTGTAGTGCAACAATAGAGTTGGCACGTTTTTGTAAACAGACCAAGGCTAAATTTCTTATACTTTATGTGAGAAAGAAAGGTTTGGCTTTGAGAGCCTATAAATTCTATGTGCTTTGTCTGTGTGCTTACTGAATGTCCCTTCTCTGTTCTTATATACATTCTATGTATAATCTGTGTGTTTGACTGACACTAAGTGTTGGAACTTAGTGCCATCACAAGGCAAAAATCTAGTGTGAAATTTAACCCTGTGACAATTGGTATCAGAGCTTTAGTTTGCGACCATGGTCGGTGGAAACGTTGCTGAACTGAGGGAACGTGTTGCCCACCTTGAAGACTTTCTGGGCGCCCCTGAAAGTGATGGTGCAACTAGCGTGTCTGTGCAAATGGAACATCACGCTATTCAGATTGCGGGATTACAGACTGATTTTCATAGTTACGTGTTTGACCCTGATACAAAGATTGTAACAATGATGGAAGATATCATGTCCCTCACAAGCGCTGTCAAAACAAATCTGAAGGATCTTGAAGATGAAGTGTCCCTGGTGAAGAGGGCCATGAATTTTCGTCCTATTGTGGGAGAGACGTTTTCAAAGATTAAAGTCCCTGAACCAAAGGCCTTCAGAGGCACCTGAAGCGCCAAAGATCTCAAGAATTTCCTATGGGACATGGAGCAGTACTTTAAGGCGGCCCATGTGCCTGATGGGGAAAAAGTGACAATCACCAGTATCTATTTATTTGGTGATGCCAAACTGTGGTGAAGGACCCAGAATGTGGATGATGCTTCTGCTGGTTGTCCAAAGATCGAGACATGAGAGACTCTAAAAAAGGAATTGAAAGATCAATTCCTCCCTAGCAATACGACTTGGATTGCTAGGGACTGACTCAAAAAGTTGAAGCATACCGGAACAGTTCGTGATTACGTGAAGGAGTTCAGTTCATTGATGTTAGACATCAAGAACATGTTAGAGGAGGACAAACTCTTCAACTTTATGTCCGGACTGCAAGGTTGGGCACAGGCAGAACTGCGAAGGCAAGGGGTACATGATCTGCCCACTGCCATTTCTGCAGCAGATGACCTTGTAGACTTCAAAATGGACAGCAGCCAAGGCCCTTCTGAGAAAAAGAAGAAGGATGGTGGTAGCAGGAAAGATAAGGCTGGCACTTCCAAAGAAGCAAAGAAAGTAAATTGGAAGAAAAAGAAGAATGTTGCTAACTCCAACAAGCCAGACAACAGCCAGAAGAAGAAAGCCTTCGATTCTGGTTGTTTTCTCTGCGGTGGCCCTCATCATGTCAAGGACTGCCCCAAGAGGGAGAAGTTAAGTGCCCTTGTTGCTGCGAGTGAGAATGACAGTGATGATGACTGTCCTACGCGAGTGAACCCTCTCCAGTTGCTAAATGCAATTATTGTGGACAAAGTTCAGCAACCTCGCAAAGGCTTGATGTTTGTACAAGCCTGGGTGAACATCAAAGAAGTTTAGGCCATGGTGGATACTGGTGCCACCCATAACTTCATTGCCTAGAGAGAAGTGGGAAAGTTTGGCCTGAAATTGTCAGAGAATTCAAGCAAACTCAAGGCGGTGAATTCTGAAGCGATGCCTGTGCGTGGTACGGTAGAAATACGCCTAAAGATTGGTCTGTGGGAAGGCCAAGTGAGTTTGATGGTAGTGCCCTTGGATGACTTCGATGTCATCCTAGGGAATGAATTCTTCATTACAGCAAAGGTGGCACTGATGCCACATCTGAACGGAGTGTTGATCACTGATGAGAAAGCACCCTGCTTTGTGCCTACAGTCATGGCAGACCAAAGCAAGAAAGATGGGAATGTTGTCCGCTATGCAAGTAAATGCTGGGCTGAAGAAGGGTGAGTTGACATACCTCGTTGCCTTGGTGGAGATCAAACCAGATGTCCTAGTTAAAGTACCTGATGTTGTGGCAGAAGTAATAAGTGAATTTGCAGATGTTATGCCCCCAGAACTCCCCAAGAGTCTTCCACCCAAACGTGTGATTGACCATAAGATAGAATTGGAGCCTGGTGCAAAGCCTCTAGCTCGTGCCCCTTACCAGATGTCACCTATGGAACTGGCAGAATTGAGGAAGCAATTGAATGAGTTGCTGGATTCTGGCAGCATGAAGCCATCCAAGGCGCCATATAGAGCCCCTGTTCTATTCCAGAAGAAGCAAGACGAATCACTACGGATGTGCATTGATTATTAAGCCTTGAACATAGTAACAATTAAGAACAAGTATCCTGTTCCTAATGTTGTTGATCTGTTCGACAGACTGTCCAAGGCCACCTTCTACACAAAGCTGGATCTCAGGACTGGGTATTGGCAAGTGAGGATTGCAGAAAGGGATGAGACAAAGACTTCGTGTGTATGTGTTATGGTTCTTTTGAATTCCTTGTAATGCCGTTTGGGCTCACTAATGCCCCTACAACTTTCTATAATCTAATGAATGATGTTTTTTACGATTACATCGATATTTTTGTGGTTGTTTACTTAGATGACATTGTGGTCTATAGTGAAACGTTGGAGGATCACATAGATCATTTGAGGGCTGTGTTCTCACGGCTTAGGGAACACCAGTTGTATGTCAAGAAGGAAAAATGTGAACTCTGTCACCAAGAAGTGATATTCTTAGGACATTACATTAGCTAGGGCCAAATCTGGATGGATGAGAGGAAGGTGAAGGCAATTGTTAATTGGCCTACACCAACTAAGGTGTCTGAACTAAGGTCGTTTCCTGGCCTAGCCAACTACTACCGCAAGTTCATTGAGGGATATTCCAAGAAGTGCAATGTCCTGACTGACTTGCTGAAGAAAGACCAAAAGTGGGACTGGAGTGATGCCTGTCAGACAGCTTTTGAGAAGCTGAAGCATGCAGTATCCTCTACACCCGTGCTGAGACTGGTGGACTTCGATCTGCCTTTTGAAGTGCATACTGATGTGTCTAACCAAGCCATTGTAGGAGTCCTCGCTCAGGAGGGACACCCGATTGCCTTTGAAAGCTGGAAACTGAAAGATGCTGAACAACGATACTCAGCACATGAGAAGGAAATGACTACTGTGGTGCATTGCCTTGAAATCTGGAGGCACTATTTGCTGGGAACGAAATTCACTGTTGTGACAGACAATGTGGCAAACACTTATTTCAAGACCCAGAAAAAGTTGACCCCAAAGCAGGCCCGGTGGCAGGAATTTCTTGCTGAGTTTGATTTTGTATGGGTGCACAAACCCAGGAGGCAAAATTAGGTCGCTGATGCATTGAGTAGGAAGGAGGTCCAAGAATATGTTGCTGCACTATCTAGTGTGCAGACTGACTTCCTGACAAGAGTCAAAAAACGTGCCCAGACTGATATTGCTTATGGCAAATTAAAGCGGCAAGTTGGTGAGGGTCTGGTACGGAGATACTGGATTGATGATGACCTGCTATTTGCTAAAGGAGACAGACTTTATGTTCCTACGAGAGGGGAACTAAGATTGAAGTTGCTACGTGAGACACACGACTCTTAGTGGGCTGGACATCCAGGAGTAGAGAGGATGCTTGAATTGCTGGCTCAAGATGGAAGATGATGTCGAGGCCTATGTCAAAACTTGTCTGGTGTGCCAACTTCACAAGGTTGAGAAGAAAAAGGCAGCAGACTTGCTACAGCCCCTGCTCATTCCTGATAGACCATGGCAGTCAGCCTCAATGGATTTCATTTGCAATCTGCCAAAGGTGGATGGCATGCGTTCGATCATGGTGGCGGTCGATCATTTCTCCAAGTATACGGTGTTCATTCCTGTACCTCATGTTTGCCATGCGGATGTTGTTGCAGAGTTATTCTACAAGTACGTGGTGAAGTATTTTGGATTGCTGTAAGATATAGTCAATGATCGTGATACCCCGTTCATTGGCAGATTCTGGACTGTGTTGTTCAATCTCATGAGTTCTGAGTTGAAGTTCTCCACAGCAAGTTATCCCCAGGACTGACGGACAGACTAAGTGGATTAATGCCTTGCTGGAGGATTACCTCCGGCACTATGTCACTGCAAGTCAGAAAAATTGGGTCGAGCTTATGGACACTGCCCAATTTTGCTACAACTTGCACAGATTTTCAGCAACAGGAATGAGTCCCAGTGAGTTGGCTATGGGACATCAGCCACTTACTCCCCATGAAGTGGTAACACAAAGGACCGGGGAAAAATGTCCTGCTGCATATCGGTTTGCTCGTTCCAAGCAAGAGCTGCTTGAGCAGGCAAAGGACAGTTTGGCCAAAGCAGCCCGGCAAATGAAGAAGTATGTTGATCAAGGCTGTAGACCACTGAAATTTCAAGTGGGTGATCTAGTTTTGCTAAAATTGACTCCTGCATTGTGGAAAAGGATCAACAAGAAGGTAGTACACCATGGGCTAGTTCCCAAATACGATGGGCCCTTCGAGGTGATGAAGAAGGTCGGGAATGTTGCCTATCGCTTGAAACTGCCTGATCGATTGAAAATTCACCCAACTTTTCATGTGAGTTTTCTGAAGCCTTTTCAGGAAGACTTACTGAATGCTGGAAGGAAGCAAGCTAGGAGGGCTCCGCCTATCATCAGGAAACAATTTGACAGAGAGGTCAACAAGATTCTGTCTCACCGAACCATGGGTCAGAGTAAGAAGAATTGCAGGACTGATTTTCTATGCATTGGAAAGGGAGTTCCGAGGCAGACGCAAGTTGGGAACGAGATGTGACTCTTTGGCAGTTTGAGAAACAGATCAAGGAGTATTAGGACAACCTCTCAACGAGGACGTCGAGCTCTTCTGGTGGGGGTGGTTTGTTATCCCCTTAGCCATTGGCAGCATTTGACATCGGGCAGCCTCGCCCAAAGGCGCCTATGCCTTAGCCAAAATGGCAAAAGTTCCATGCATGACTGAGGGAGGCAGTCTATGCACATGGGCACGTGGGCACAAGTCAGCATGCAAGCAAGGAAGCGGGTGGCTTGAATATTGTGGGACAATGCTAGCTTGAATAATGAGCCATGGGCTGGGACATGTTTAGGCACAAAGGCAATCAAATTTGGATGCTAAGGGCTCCTAGCACATGCACAATATGTGAGAAAGTTGGGCATGTGACCTGCAGATGGTGGCAGTTCTGGGCAATTTTCTGGCAAGTGCAGTGCATGTGTGATCTCTGTCAGATTCAGACAAGCATGCAAACACCAATTACGAATTCCCTGTCATCCAATCACAGCAGACCTCTGATGGCATTTGACTTATAAGCATGTGCCTAGGTAGTTGGGCTTGTAACCACCACCCTGAATATTATAAATAGGGTGTCTGGGGTCTGTAGTGCAACAATAGAGTTGGCACGTTTTTGTAAACAGACCAAGGCTGAATTCCTTATACTTTATGTGAGAAAGAAAGGTTTGGCTTTGAGAGCCTATAAATTCTATGTGCTTTGTCTGTGTGCTTACTGAATGTCCCTTCTCTGTTCTTATATACATTCTATGTATAATCTGTGTGTTTGACTGACACTAAGTGTTGGAACTTAGTGTCATCACGAGGCAAAAATCTAGTGTGAAATTTAACCCTGTGACAATTGGTATCAGAGCTTTAGTTTGCGACCATGGCCGGTGGAAACGTTGCTGAACTGAGGGAACGTGTTGCCCACCTTGAAGNATCCCGTGACAATAGGGAACAAGGCATTTTTTTTAAATGAACATGAATAGAAGCAAAGAAATAATTTTTTGAAAAATTTAGAGGTTGGTCCTCCTATATGTATTTGTTTGAATTTAGGTCCGCCAAAGAAATTTATTTGTTATGGAGTCCATTTTTTATCAATTTTACTAGATTATCCCTTCCCTTTATAAATGAAGTAAAACTAAAAATTAAAAACTCCTAAATTTTAGGAGTTTGACTAATATTAAAAAAATTTCTCTCTTATATCTATCTATATCCATATATAGGTTAGGACTATATATTTCTCTCATATATATATGAGAGAGAGAAACATTAAAAATAAAAAAATAGTAACGTTCAAATAAAAAAAAATTTATCATTTAAACACAAAAAATAATACCGTTTAAACACAAAAAAATAGTAACATTAAAACACAAAAAAAAAATATAGTAACACTTAAACATAAAAAAAAATACTAACATTTAAACGTAAAAAATAGTAACACGTAATATTAATATTTAAAAAAAAATAACAATAGTAAAATGTTCAACAAAAATAGTAACATACTTAACAAAAATAGTAATATGTTCAACAACAAAAAAATAGCAATAAGGAACATTGAACAAAATTAAAAATAAAAATAATAGCATTCAAACCTATAACGAGAGGAAGAACCCTCCAAGTTTTCAAAATTTTCATTATTTTTTGTATTCCTAATTTCAAAATACAATTCATTGTTACTTAATTAAATGATATAGATTTTAATTTTTTAGATATTTTGTTGTGCAATACAATCGAAAAATACTTGATTCTGTTACTTGTGGGAAAATGTTGATGTTACTATGAGGGAAAAGGAAAATCATTTTTATATATTCGATGTCTTGATATTCACAAGTGGTGATGAGTGTCCTAATTCAACTGACGATTATGTGTTACTACTCCAAATAATGTAATTTTTCAATTTGTGGGCCGTATTTTTGTGAAAAGTAAGGGAAAATTATTGTTACTGTGAAAGAAAAAATATTTCATTGATGTTATTGTGTAAAAAAGTATATCGTTAATGTTACTGTNTATCAATTTTACTAGATTATCCCTTCCCTTTATAAATGAAGTAAAACTAAAAATTAAAAACTCCTAAATTTTAGGAGTTTGACTAATATTAAAAAAATTTCTCTCTTATATCTATCTATATCCATATATAGGTTAGGACTATATATTTCTCTCATATATATATGAGAGAGAGAAACATTAAAAATAAAAAAATAGTAACGTTCAAATAAAAAAAAATTTATCATTTAAACACAAAAAATAATACCGTTTAAACACAAAAAAATAGTAACATTAAAACACAAAAAAAAAATATAGTAACACTTAAACATAAAAAAAAATACTAACATTTAAACGTAAAAAATAGTAACACGTAATATTAATATTTAAAAAAAATAACAATAGTAACATGTTCAACAAAAATAGTAACATACTTAACAAAAAAAATAATATGTTCAACAACAAAAAAATAGCAATAAGGAACATTGAACAAAATTAAAAATAAAAATAATAGCATTCAAACCTATAACGAGAGGAAGAACCCTCCAAGTTTTCAAAATTTTCATTATTTTTTGTATTCCTAATTTCAAAATACAATTCATTGTTACTTAATTAAATGATATAGATTTTAATTTTTTAGATATTTTGTTGTGCAATACAATCGAAAAATACTTGATTCTGTTACTTGTGGGAAAATGTTGATGTTACTATGAGGGAAAAGGAAAATCATTTTTATATATTCGATGTCTTGATATTCACAAGTGGTGATGAGTGTCCTAATTCAACTGACGATTATGTGTTACTACTCCAAATAATGTAATTTTTCAATTTGTGGGCCGTATTTTTGTGAAAAGTAAGGAAAAATTATTGTTACTGTGAAGGAAAAAATATTTCATTGATGTTATTGTGTAAAAAAGTATATCGTTAATGTTACTGTGCAACATATATCCTCCTGAGTTTTGTTCAATTCGTTGTGTTACTGTGTATAAAAATTTGATGTTATTGTGAATAAAAAATTAAATATTACATTACGATTTACAATTGTTATTGTAAAGGTTTTCATTTGTTATTGAATGAGAGGATCTTCTTCTAACGAGAGAGAGAGAGAGAGAGAGANAATTATCATTTAAACACAAAAAATAATACCTTTTAAACACAAAAAAATAGTAACATTAAAACACAAAAAAAAAAATATAGTAACACTTAAACATAAAAAAAAAATACTAACATTTAAACGTAAAAAATAGTAACACGTAATATTAATATTTAAAAAAAAATAACAATAGTAAAATGTTCAACAAAAATAGTAACATACTTAACAAAAATAGTAATATGTTCAACAACAAAAAAATAGCAATAAGGAACATTGAACAAAATTAAAAATAAAAATAATAGCATTCAAACCTATAACGAGAGGAAGAAAACCTCCAAGTTTTCAAAATTTTCATTATTTTTTGTATTCCTAATTTCAAAATACAATTCATTGTTACTTAATTAAATGATATAGATTTTCATGTTTTAGATATTTTGTTGTGCAATACAATCGAAAAATACTTGATTCTGTTACTTGTGGGAAAATGTTGATGTTACTATGAGGGAAAAGGAAAATCATTTTTATATATTCGATGTCTTGATATTCACAAGTGGTGATGAGTGTCCTAATTCAACTAACGATTATGTGTTACTACTCCAAATAATGTAATTTTTCAATTTGTGGGCCGTATTTTTGTGAAAAGTAAGGAAAAATTATTGTTACTGTGAAGGAAAAAATATTTCATTGATGTTATTGTGTAAAAAAGTATATCGTTAATGTTACTGTGCAACATATATCCTCCTGAGTTTTGTTCAATTCGTTGTGTTACTGTGTATAAAAATTTGATATTATTGTGAATAAAAAATTAAATATTACATTACGATTTACAATTGTTATTGTAAAGGTTTGCATTTGTTATTGAATGAGAGGATCTTCTTCTAACGAGAGAGAGAGAGAGAAAGAATATAAATTTTAAGTCTCTAATTTAAGAGTAAATTAAGGGATAATAATTTCTAATTTAAGAAATTAATTTAAAACTATTTTCAAGATTTTTAAGGTTTCTATAATTAAACACAATAACACTGTTAAGGGTATTTTTGAGATTAATAAAATAGTGGACTTAAGTATTTATTAGTAAGATAAAAAATAAACTTATCACCAATTAAGTTTCCTTGACAGACTCAAGTCATTATAAGTCCATCCCAAAGGACTCAATCCTAATTTTCTGTAATTTTTTCCTACTTTACCAATACTAACAGGAGATCCCAGGAAGGCTAATAAGCCAAATCCACACATTACCTCTAACATGGTCTAATTTTTAAAGGAGTGAATGAAAATTTATCAATCAACCAAAATAATGTCGACACAATGATATGAGATTTTGTATATTTTGATAAATATGCACAGAATCAAACACAATTTTTTTACTACTTATTCAATATTAACAATAGGTCACTGGTTCCTTTGTTGTGGGGATGGAGGATCTTCTTTTCTCTTATTCTGAAGATCAATCATTCCTTAGAAATCTCTTTGTACATGAACTTCTTTTCGGATTTATGAAATACATTTTACTTACCCAAAAAAACAACAGGTCATAGGAACCCAGAAAAAGCCAATAAAGTCAATTCCACACACCACCTCTAAAGAGGTCTAATCTTTGAATGAGTAGGTGTGAACTTATTAACCAACTTGTTGCAACGCTGGAAAGGCCAATAAATCCAATTTTACACAGAGTGCCTTTATCAAATCTTAATCATCTTAACCCTAAGGCTCGTGATTTTTCACCTCCTAAAGTCACACATCTTCATTTAAAACCCGTTCCATTTATAGTTTTATTGGGTACGACCTTTATACTATTGGTTAATCCCTCGTTATATCGTAGTATTCGTTTTTGGCTTGACCCCTACAGTTTTAAAATGCATTGTTTAGTGAAGGTTCAAGCTCATATTCATAAAGACCTTCACACAAACTACACCAAGTTACCAGGGACGGCTCAACAGCATTAAAAAAAAAGCTTGGGTTTTAATCCCCAAATTTTTAGAAAGTCTCATAATTTTATGTACATTACTAACCCAAAAAAAAATTAAATCCTTTAAATTTTAAACCTTAAANTATGTAGATTACTAACCCAAAAAAAAATTAAATCCTTTAAATTTTAAACCTTAAAAAAAAAGACCCCAAAGAATTTAGTACAATCAAATTTTTTATTATAATAATTTGGATCCATGATCCAATTTATAATATTAGAAACCTAAAAAAAATAAAATAAATAAAAAATACTCAAAAGTTAACTCATATTTACCCCTATCCACTTTCTCTGTGTTAAAAAAAGTAAAAGATATTAAAAAAAGTTAAAATTAAACAATCTCTCCGGTAAAAAAAAAAAAAGAAAGTTAAAACATTTTTCTCGGCAACATTAGCAGGTCCTTCTTCTGTCTCTCTCTCACATAATAACTTTAAAATAAATTAATTTTTTTAAAAAATAATATTAAAAATAAAAAAACTCTCATTTAATATTTTTGCTTTAGGCCTCAAATTTCCTTGAGCCACCCTTCACGTTACACATGACAAAATACATGAATTTATTGGCTTGATATCATATCATTAATTTTGGGCCCAATACTCAAGAGTCTTTCGCCCTTGTATGGGAGTTACCACAATGGAAAGCCCATCAACGAAGTGTTGAATATATTTGAATGTTTTAACAAAGGAAAAATTAAAAGGAGGTAGACTAAATTTGACTTAATTGTAAAAAAATACATAAAAAAAAAAATTGGGTAATTAAGTCTTTAATTTTTATATTTNTAGACTTAATTACATAAAAAAAAATATTGGATAATTAAGTCCTTAATTTTTATACTTATTTATATCTAAGTACATTATTTGAATTTTACTGATTTTTTTGTAACACTTTTGTCCTCCATTAATCCTTGTGTTTTTTCTTTGAAAAGTAGTGCATTAAATATCCCCTAATTTTATGAGAAGCCTTTAATATATGTATATAGTGTAATAGTGTAACAATAACAATGTAATAATAATAGTGTAACAATAAAAGTGTAACAAGTTATTTACACAAAATATTGTACTATTACATTTTGTCAAACATATAGTTTCATATAATTTCATTCAAAATAATTCATCTCCGTTTTGAATTTATTATCACATACACAAAACTACTGAACACTGTTTTTGTTACACTATTATTTACACTCTTAAATTATTTAGATATTAAATTAATTTGAAAATAAAACCACTTTCCAAAAAAAAAAAAACGCATGAATCAAGGTGCATTAAATATAATTTGAAAACAAAATCACTTTTCAAAAAAAAATACGCATAAATCAAGGTGCATTAAAAATAATTTAAAATTTAGATAAGAGATTTAACAACAAATATATATACATATATATAAGGGTAGATATATATATATATATATATATATATATTAACAACACACATGAATCAAGGTGCATTAAAGATAAGAGATTTTGAATTAAATGACCCTAAAATAGGCATTTACGTCTTTGTATCTCAGTTGTGTACTTTTTTTCAAAACATTTTGTTCTATGTATTTTTTGTCAAATAAGTCTAATTAGGTATACCGACTTTCGAATATCCCTTTAACAAACCGTGACTTGTGAATGGTGCACCAAATTAAATTTATTAGTCTTTAAGTACATAACTCTTAAAGTTCACATTTTTGACTTTTTCAAAATTTTCTTTGACATATTTGTCCTCCATTTAAATCATGCATATTAGATTAGAAAGTTTTTTTTTTTTGAATTTGTTTTATTATATTAAATATTTTCTGATTTAATGGATGAATTATATTCTCAGAAAATTTGATACCTAACGTTTATACTTTATATCATTATCCATTTTTGAATTTTGAATTGTATTATGAGTATCTTTGCCATCAAACGTTTCTTATTTCTTCTTCTCCAACCATCAGCCATTAACGGAGAATCAATTTTTATTTTTTTTCTTCTTCTCAAACCAGTTAACGTTAAAAGGGTCGTTCTCTTTTTCTTCTTCAACATTCAACCATTATCAGGTTTGAAATTATGCTTTCATTCTATTTTTGGTTTTTTTTTGTTTTAACTTATTGTTTGATTGGTCACAGTTTTTGTTTACTCTTTCTGTTCAAATGATTGTTTATTAATTTTAACATTTTTGTGTTTATGTGTTTTTATTTTCTTCACAATTTCGTATTTGAACAATGAACACCACAATAATAGTTGTTGTTTGAACGAAAAAATTATGATTTCTTCTTCTTCTACATGTTGTTTTCGTGTTCATTTCATAGAATGATGCCCACCCACGCACAAGAAAAAAATATGATTAATGCCTACATATATACTTGTACATGCTTGTTCACTTGTGCACATGAATTTCTTAAGAGAATGTCAAAATATGTTAAAACTATGATAATAAATGGTTACTCAAGCAACACAACACTCTATAAAAACAACATAGAATGATATCGACTCAATATATAGTATGTGTGACTCCAAAGTGTGTCAACAAAGTGTTCTTGTCACACTAAAAACTCATATGTTAAAATAAAAATAAAAAAATTGTGACAACAAAGGGTTACTCAAGCCAAACAACAGTATGAAAACAAAGTGTGTCAACAAAATTTTTGTTGAAAGTGTGACTATAAAAGTAAATTCATATATAGTGGTTAGATACTATGACTCCAAAGTGAATAAAAAAATAAAAAAATTACATCTCAAACACTATGGTTGTCCTTTACATATAAAAAGTGTGACACCGTAGTGTGTCTTCGATTTGACTGATGTCAAATTGTTCCAAAAGAAAAATGACTTCATAGAGTTACTTAATAAAACCAACACATCAATAGCCATATCTTAAGGAAGCATCGAATACCCACAAACAAGCCAATTGAAAGAGTTATTTCAAAAAAGTAAATGCATCTCAAATATTATAGTTGTTCCCTTCATATAAAATGGATAAATAGTGTGACACTATAGTAATATTTCAATTCATAGACAGTGTGACTTCATAGTATGACTTCATAATATTATTTTTCTATCAAACTCTTAAATTTTAAGTTTTTCTCATATTAGAACTCATATATATATATATATATATATATATCGTCAAAAAAGATTACTGTTTTACTTAGTTGTTTTATTAGATCTTGCTTGTTGGAAATTGGATATCTTATCCACTCCAAAACTTTGTCCGTCATATGTTGTACTACATTAGAGCTAGAGGTTGTGAGCATTCGCCGAGAACATATTCTGTTGGGTTCTAGATGATTTGAATTGGTTTCAGATTCACTAGAAGTTGGACTTTTTGTCATACTGAATTTGATAGTTTGGAGAAGATTTATTGCATTTTCCAACCTTCTATCAGTTATTTTTAACTCTTTAGTTTCTTGTTTTAACTTATTAACTTCAGTTTGAAGGTCTTGCAGAGTGACTTCTTTCTGTTTATCTTTATTAAATCTTTCCATGGTTTTGTTAAAACTTATTAACTATTTTTCACTAAATGATTTCTTAATGTCTTGTTTGACAAAAAGAGTTTTGAGTTTTTTAATATATTCTGTTTTTAACTTTGGATCTTTAATTTTACTAATGAGATCATTAACTGTTTTACAACAATGATCAAAACATCCTAATTAAAAGGTTTTTCAATTATACTGGAAAGATATTAATCTTCCAACCAGTTTGATTCTTGAGAATGAAAGTTATCATCAAAATTTCCAAAACACAGTTAACTTAGATTATATCCACCAACATCTTGATAGTTACCTATTTCTCTTCTACTTTTAAAGTTAGTCAACATAATTCATAGTTCCCTATATTACTCCTATTTATGAGTAAACACAAGGTTCTATGGATCCTCAAATGGCAGTACTCTATTTCTGCTAACACATTTATCTGCCAATTCGACATCAAATGGTGGGCTAAGTTTGAGCACCAGTGCATCATTGACCAAGTTAAACTGGAATTTCCCACGGCAGTTATAGGTACAGCTAGCGGTAAACCTTATGTTCCACTCATGGTTAAACCAGCAACTCGAGTTCTCAAAGTTTCTAATCCAATTCATCTACTCCGGCAAGCCAGTCAAGGTGGTGATGCTTCTTCTCACTCGGCAGAAGCCTTTATCAATCAACCACAAGATCTATTCCAGGATGCCCAGGACTCAGATGATGTGTGACAACTCGTATATAAATTAATTATTGACACGCTAATTAGGTCGTCAATTATGATTTTATATAATAATAATAATAATAAATAAATAAATAATAATAATTTTTTTTTATGAACAAATGAACCCCAAATATAGACTCTTCATGTGAAAATGAATCAAATGACTATAACCTAGGTCAAAAATTATAATAACTATATAAATATATATATGTGTGTGTGTGCAGATGAATGGACAAATGTAAATATATTATATATATGTAGGGGACATATCTAAGAAAAATGACAACTGTCGTTTTAGATTCACAAAGTTACAAAAAAAAGAAAATGTGTGAGGCAAATAACATGGGTGACTGTCCATAAAATCCTTGCGAGCCCAAGTAAATCTTGGCTATAAATAGCCAAGCTCAGTGCATTGAACGGCACAAGGAAAAAGAGAGAAAGGGAGGAAGAAATGAGGGGAGAAAGAGGGAAAATGGGTCAAAAATTTTGTTGACCTAAGAATTTGCGGTTACGATCAAAATTTTGGGTAAGATTTTTTAGTTATTATTTAGTAAATTATATATGTTCAAGTCATTTAAAGTTGATCTTCATTAAATATTTTTGGATCAAATTTAAGTATCATTATCTTTCATTAGTTATTCCAAAAAATTATTTTAGGTTAACTAAGCCTTTATTACTTATTGTTATTCTAAAATATTATTTCAGTTATTTTGTCACAATACATGGTATCGAATAGAAGTCAAGAAGAAAGTAGGGTTTCTTTTATTTTTTACTGTCATTGATGTATTTCATGCATATTTGGGGGTTTCATATCAAATATATTTATATATATATATATATAATGTAATATTATATTACTATAATCATGGGGTCAAATTGAGATTTTATAAATAAATTGTGATCATGCACATATTGTACTTTTTTATTGAGATCCTAATTATCTTGTGAAATCACGTTACATAATAAATATTTTTTTATTATTATTTAATTTTGATTGTTGTGGGGTCTGACTACAATATGACTTTATTTTGTGATTTTAATAAAATTATTATGAATGCACATAATTGAGGGTAGAGGGTTAGTAGATGCGTGATCCTTGCGAGAATTCACAGGATTCCTACTAGTTCTTAGGTTCACCGGTTAGTAATATCGATTGTCGTGGTAACTTGTGTGGTACTACATAATTTTTGGTGTTGGTGTTTCTAGAAAAACAAGAAGGGCATTGGGTTCCCTAAGGTGCACGACCCCCAAGTTTTCTCTACGATCAATATGAATCAGAAAATTGACGGATTGATATGATCGATATATACCGAAATTTATTTATTTATTTGATTCATTACTTTGCCCTATTCCTGCATTTATTCGCGATTTAATTATATTAAGCATTGTTTTAAAACCTTAATAGTCATTGATAAACATTATCCTACTTAGCTAGTGAACTCATCCCTATTTAACATTTTTCAAATATATGAAGTCAAGTTGGAGAATAGGCTGAAAGGATAGAGTCTGCTATTGTTATTTCTCTTTATGTAGTATCAAGAATATTTGAAATGATCTTGTGAGGATTATGTACTTGTACGTAAAATAAAATAATATAAGGAAGATTATTGTAAGTGCGATGTAATTTTATTCCTTACTCACACCCGAGTATTTTTTTAAAAGAGAAAAAAAAATCGGGTTGTGACATGATGCCTATGATCTAGGTAGTCCGTGATTCATCTGGTTTATAATTTAGGTACTACATTCATGTGATTTGACGTTTGATTTTGATAAAGAGACGATGAGTGAGGTAAGTGATTAATGATAGTTTTGAGGGAAAAAATAT
>CAUOFW020007257.1:29581-54095 GCA_963454935.2 Ilex paraguariensis | reverse complement strand
CCGAAAGTTATGTTTTGGAAGGTGTGAGATTATAACTCAATCAATTTGTTGTGGTTATAATTTATTATCTAGTGAGATTAAAATAAGATGAGTTCATTTGGAATAACTTAGGTAGTGCTTGGTAACCTCATTTTTTTGTTTTTTTTTAATTTCTCTATTTTGAAAACAAGTCTAAAATATGGAAACATCCAAAAAGATGTTTTTGAAAACATCAAAAAAACAAAAAACAAATGCACGAGTTTGAAAGGAATTTAATGAGATCTAGACTTCAATCCTCCTTGGCAACAAAAGATGGATTTTTTTGCTTGAGTATAAAAGGTCATCTCTCTCTCTCTTTCACCCCTCTCTGTCGTGTCTCTGTCGTATCTCTCTCTCTCGATGGCAAAGACGAAGACGAAGCCGAAGCCGAAGACATCGCCATCGCCATCGAAGGATCCAAAAGCCATTGCCTCCTTAGCAACAAAAGGTGGGTTTCAGGTGGTTTGGGAGTGGGGGTTTGGGGTTGGGAATTTCAGCGTGGGTTTTCAGGGTTTTCGGGGTGGGGGTGATGGGTTTCAGGTGGTTTGGGGGTGGTGGGTGATGGATTTCGGGGGTTTGGAGGTCGTGGGTGGTGGTGGTGGTTTGGGGGTGAGTTTTTCGGGGTGGTGGTGATGGGTTTCAGGTGGTCGATTTCGGGAGTTTGGGGGTGGTGGGTGGTGGATTTCAGTGGTTAGATGTGGGGTTGAATGGTTGTTAGTGGTGGGTTTAGGTGGTGGATTTTTGATATAATATCAAACATGTTTTTTATTTTTGTTTTCACAATTTTTTAAATATAAATTACTACCAAACATGTTTTATTTTTTTATTTTTATCATTGAAAAAATAAAAATTTGTTTTATCGTTTTTTTAAAAAAAATATAAAAATAAAAACATTACCAAACGCACTTTTAATCTTTTGGATCATAACTTGACCCAAATTACTTGTATCTAGTTTATAATTTATAGTAACTTTCCATACAAGGTGCGTATATATATATACTAATGGGTTAATTACAAAATGTCCCCCTTGAACTTTGGGTCTTATTTCAATCAGAGCTCTCTGGTTTAAAATTGAACAATTTGCCCCCTTCAAGTTCCAAAATTAACTAATTGACTGATTAATTAGACAAAAACTTTAAAATTACTTTTGTACCCTCAACCTTTATTCATCTCCATTTTTCTTTCATTTTGCTTTACCCAATTGAGCCAAAATCTCCAATGCTACCAGCTACAAACCATCGTAACCATGACTTAGCCAACAACCACAACCACCGCAACCACCACCAAACCACCCCGCCATAACCACCAACCATTGTAGCTATAACCAGCCCACAAACCACCGTAGCCCCCACACAGCCATAACCACCACAACCACAATCAACCAACCCAAAAACCACCGTGGCCACCAACCAGTCACTCAACCACAAACCAGCCTATCCATCACCCAACCAACTAGCTAACAACCACCGCAGCCACCAACGCAACCACAAAACACTATAGTCACAACCCAACCACCCAGCGACCCAAACACAAACCACCATAGCCACCACTCAACCACCCAGCCATAAACCACCGGATCCCCAGTAAAAAGGGAGGGTTTCAGTGGGGGTGGGTTTTCAGTTTCAGTGGAGTCCGATTAAGGAGTTGAGTTGCGGGAAAGGTAGGAGTGGGTTTCAGTTTCAACTGGGGGGGGGATTTGGGTTTCGGTTTAGTGGATAAGGAGGGAATAAGGAGTTGAGGGAAGAGTGGGTGGTGGGTTTCAGTTTCAATTAAGGGGGAGGGATTTGGATTTCGGTTAAGTGGAGGGAGAGGGATTAGGGAGTTGTGGGAAGGGTGGGGGTGAGTTTCAGTTGCAATGGAAGGAAGGGTGGGGGTGAGTTTCAGTTGCAATGGAAGGAAGGTGGGGGAGGGATTTGGGTTTTTCAAGTGAATTGGGTTTTCAGCAGACTTGGATTTTTTCGTTTGATTTTGATTTTTACACAAAGACAAGGGTAGTAGTGGGTTTTTGATTAATTTAAATCATTTTTAAAAGCGATCAACTAACGGTAGGAGTTAATTAAAAATTATTCAAACATTAAGGAGACAAAATGTTCAATTTTAAATCAGAGAGATCTGATTGAAAAAAGATTTAAAGTTCAAGGGGGTATTTTGTAATTAACCCATATACTAATATAATGTCAGCTATTTAAAAAAAAATGAATTTCTTATTTTGTCCTCCATTATTTTTATAAAGCCAACTAAATCCTCAATGTCTTATGATCTTCTTTTTATATTAAATCAATTATACATATTATCTTAGTTGATATTTATATATATCTATATTACTATAAAATTTATACATATACTAATCTATATAATAAAATAGCTAGATTTCTTTATCTTTAGTTTTTCGCGGCTCAGATCGTTTGACGATTATTGATTTGACGGTTCTCATGCCAAATTTTTCTAATATTTCTATCGCTTACTTAACACTCTTTATATCTATCTTATAATTTCTTTCTTTCTCTTATTATTATCTTATTTTTTATGTTTTTCAAGTGTTATTTTTGTATTATTTACTCCATAAAACATATAAAACTACATGTTATGTAATTATTTATTCCATAAAATTAATTCAAATTTTATATATCTGACATTATGTATTTTTTCACTTGCTTCTTAATTTGTAAATAACACTTAATGTAAATAAAAGAAATAACACACATTTTTCAAGATTTGAAGACTTTTTTATCTGAGTTTCACATCTTTGCCTGAAATTAGGTCTTAATTGACTCAGGACCTAAATTCCTCTAAAATTCTCATTGATAATGGTTTTTATATAAATTTATTTTTTAGTTTTTTTAATGTTTGTTATAATTTTGTTACTAAATTTTTTAATTTACTATTCACTTTATTTTCATGTGAACCAGAGATTTTTGAGTTTAATAAGTGGAGGTGAGCGATTCTCTTAAAAAAAAAAAGTGGGGGTGAACAATTGATTTGATTTAAGTATGTGTGGTCGAATCTTGACAAAAAAAAAAATTTTCAAATGATATAGTAAAAGAGAATACACTGTGTTATGAAAAAATCTACATTTAAATTTTATGGGTTCAAATACAAATTTTTAATTTTATGTACAACAAAAAAAAATTTATAATTTAAGGTCAATTTCATGTTGGTTTAATCAACATCAAATAATATTCAACACGAAATAAATCTTAAATTGTAAATTAATATATATTTTTATCAAAAATTGATATTTAATTTTGTCCAATTTATATCTAACTTTGTTGAATTAATATCAAATTAATATTTATTATTATCAAATTAATATTAAAATTTATTTAATCAATTTTTTGGGGTACTAAATTATATCAATTTTTTGGGTACTAAATCCAATTTTATTTTATTTTATTAAATTTTTAATTTTTTTGGGTACTAAAGTTGGGGAAAGACAATTATAAAAATAATAATTTTTTTTTGGGGATAAAATTATCATTTTTCGTTAGTAATATTGAAGGAAGGGAGACAGAGAGGGTCTCTATGTAATAAATTTTAAACTCCAGGGATCTCTGTGTTATTTATAAAATATCAGGAGCTGTTTGCATAATATTGTCAAAACTCAGGAGANGGGTGGTGGGTTTTAGTTTCAATTAAGGGGGAGGGATTTGGATTTCGGTTAAGTGGAGGGAGAGGGATTAGGGAGTTGTGGGAAGGGTGGGGGTGAGTTTCAGTTGCAATGGAAGGAAGGTGGGGGAGGGATTTGGGTTTTTCAAGTGAATTGGGTTTTCAGCAGACTTGGATTTTTTCGTTTGATTTTGATTTTTACACAAAGACAAGGGTAGTAGTGGGTTTTTGATTAATTTAAATCATTTTTAAAAGCGATCAACTAACGGTAGGAGTTAATTAAAAATTATTCAAACATTAAGGAGACAAAATGTTCAATTTTAAATCAGAGAGATCTGATTGAAAAAAGATTTAAAGTTCAAGGGGGTATTTTGTAATTAACCCATATACTAATATAATGTCAGCTATTTAAAAAAAAATGAATTTCTTATTTTGTCCTCCATTATTTTTATAAAGCCAACTAAATCCTCAATGTCTTATGATCTTCTTTTTATATTAAATCAATTATACATATTATCTGAGTTGATATTTATATATATCTATATTACTATAAAATTTATACATATACTAATCTATATAATAAAATAGCTAGATTTCTTTATCTTTAGTTTTTTGCGGCTCAGATCGTTTGACGATTATTGATTTGACGGTTCTCATGCCAAATTTTTCTAATATTTCTATCGCTTACTTAACACTCTTTATATCTATCTTATAATTTCTTTCTTTCTCTTATTATTATCTTATTTTTTATGTTTTTCAAGTGTTATTTTTGTATTATTTACTCCATAAAACATATAAAACTACATGTTATGTAATTATTTATTCCATAAAATTAATTCAAATTTTATATATCTGACATTATGTATTTTTTCACTTGCTTCTTAATTTGTAAATAACACTTAATGTAAATAAAAGAAATAACACACATTTTTCAAGATTTGAAGACTTTTTTATCTGAGTTTCACATCTTTGCCTGAAATTAGGTCTTAATTGATTCAGGACCTAAATTCCTCTAAAATTCTCATTGATAATGGTTTTTATATAAATTTATNAGGACTTTTTTATCTGAGTTTCACATCTTTGCCTGAAATTAGGTCTTAATTGACTCAGGACCTAAATTCCTCTAAAATTCTCATTGATAATGGTTTTTATATAAATTTATTTTTTAGTNATAAGACCTAAAGTTCAAGGGGGTATTTTGTAATTAACCCCTATACTAATATAATGTCAGCTATTTAAAAAAAAATGAATTTCTTATTTTGTCCTCCATTATTTTTATAAAGCCAACTAAATCCTCAATGTCTTATGATCTTCTTTTTATATTAAATCAATTATACATATTATCTTAGTTGATATTTATATATATCTATATTACTATAAAATTTATACATATACTAATCTATATAATAAAATAGCTAGATTTCTTTATCTTTAGTTTTTTGCGGCTCAGATCGTTTGACGATTATTGATCTGACGGTTCTCATGCCAAATTTTTCTAAGATTTCTATCGCTTACTTAACACTCTTTATATCTATCTTATAATTTCTTTCTTTCTCTTATTATTATCTTATTTTTTATGTTTTTCAAGTGTTATTTTTGTATTATTTACTCCATAAAACATATAAAACTACATGTTATGTAATTATTTATTCCATAAAATTAATTCAAATTTTATATATCTGACATTATGTATTTTTTCACTTGCTTCTTAATTTGTAAATAACACTTAATGTAAATAAAAGAAATAACACACATTTTTCAAGATTTGAGGACTTTTTTATCTGAGTTTCACATCTTTGCCTGAAATTAGGTCTTAATTGACTCAGGACCTAAATTCCTCTAAAATTCTCATTGATAATGGTTTTTATATAAATTTATTTTTTAGTTTTTTTAATGTTTTTTATAATTTTGTTACTAAATTTTTTAATTTACTATTCACTTTATTTTCATGTGAACCAGAGATTTTTGAGTTTAATAAGTGGAGGTGAGCGATTCTCTTAAAAAAAAAAAGTGGGGGTGAACAATTGATTTGATTTAAGTATGTGTGGTCGAATCTTGACAAAAAAAAAAAAATTATCAAATGATATAGTAAAAGAGAATACACTGTGTTATGAAAAAATCTACATTTAAATTTTATGGGTTCAAATACAAATTTTTAATTTTATGTACAACAAAAAAAAATTTATAATTTAAGGTCAATTTCATGTTGGTTTAATCAACATCAAATAATATTCAACACGAAATAAATCTTAAATTGTAAATTAATATATATTTTTATCAAAAATTGATATTTAATTTTGTCCAATTTATATCTAACTTTGTTGAATTAATATCAAATTAATATTTATTATTATCAAATTAATATTAAAATTTATTTAATCAATTTTTTGGGGTACTAAATTATATNTAAAATTTATTTAATCAATTTTTTGGGGTACTAAATTATAACAATTTTTTGGGTACTAAATCAAATTTTATTTTATTTTATTAAATTTTTAATTTTTTTGGGTACTAAAGTTGGGGAAAGACAATTATAAAAATAATAATTTTTTTTTGGGGATAAAATTATCATTTTTCGTTAGTAATATTGAAGGAAGGGAGACAGAGAGGGTNTCCAATTTTATTTTATTTTATTAAATTTTTAATTTTTTTGGGTACTAAAGTTGGGGAAAGACAATTATAAAAATAATAATTTTTTTTTGGGGATAAAATTATCATTTTTCGTTAGTAATATTGAAGGAAGGGAGACAGAGAGGGTCTCTATGTAATAAATTTTAAACTCCAGGGATCTCTGTGTTATTTATAAAATATCAGGAGCTGTTTGCATAATATTGTCAAAACTCAGGAGAAGTCCGTATTTTTTACCCTATTTTTTAATTAGATATTAATTTATTATTATTTTATCATAANATAGAGGGGGTCTTTATGTAATAAATTTTAAACTCCAGGGATCTCTGTGTTATTTATAAAATATCAGGAGCTGTCTGCATAATATTGTCAAAACTCAGGAGAAGTCCGTATTTTTTACCCTATTTTTTAATTAGATATTAATTTATTATTATTTTATCATAAAACCTTGAATTATTATATTTCTAATAAAAACAGTTATTGATTAGGAATGTTTGTTGGTAAACAAAAAATAAATGTGCGAGAGTATGTTTCTATGTATATTTATATGTGGAGGATTGAAAATTTGGTAATTAAATTTATAATTTTATTGTGTCATTTGGGGTTAAATGGTGATAGTAATGATAAATTCATGTGTTTTATAAACATTTGGCTGATTTTATTTATCGCTTAAAGATTGTGAATTTAATTGCGTTATATTAGTATTTTTTTTTTGTTTGAGATATTTATTACATGGGGATAGGATGGATTGAAAATATGATGATTGTGTTTATAATTATATTCTATTATTGGATTGAGTGGTGGTAAATGTGATAAATTTATGAGCCTTATAAATGAGCAAAATTTTATTTATTATTTAAAGATTGTAAATTTCAATGGATTATGTTAGTATTTGTTTTTTTTGCCGGAGGCATTTGTATATATGGTGTTGTTTTGAAGAATTTTATATATTTTTACGATAGTTCTATTAATATGGAGGATATGATCGGTGATATATTTCAAGTCATTTTAAAAGAATAATTAGTATGAATATTTTTAGGTCATTCTTTTTGAATTTGGACAATTGTTTAAAAAAAAATTGTTTGTTATATAGTGTCTTTAGACACGAGTAATAACTAATACTACTAAAAAATGTCACGGTATGAGAAAAATTTATCATTGACTGAAATATCCCTATGAAATATCTAAATGTCATTTACATCTGTATGGTTAATCTCCATGGCCGAGTCTCTTCNAAACACTGGTAATAACTAATACTACTAAAAAATGTCACGGTATGAGAAAAATTTATCATTGGCTGAAATATCCCTATTAAATATCTAAATGTCATTTACATCTGTATGGTTAATCTCCATGGCCGAGTCTCTTCTGTCTATTAGCATTCTCCACCCGTTTCTTCGGCTTTTGTTCCTTAACTCAGGTGGAGTTCTGAAGCCTGCAAATGGACAAGCATCTGAGCAAGTATCTTGGTATATGTGCCCAAACCTTTTACTTCTGAACAAACACTGGTGGACAACAGCAAGCCTTCTGCTTCAGTTGCCATGAAATTTAGTACCAGCAAGAGGGAAGAGACTTGGAATTGTGACTACACCGAGCTAGCCTAATTGTTAGACTGACCCAAGCTATGGCAATTGCCAATATGGATATGCTTAGTAGATACAAAAAGCTACTAGCCAGGAGTTGTAATATATTTGATGTTTTGTTCTGTTCAATTGCTTAGAGGTGCAAACTTTTTATGATATGTGAAGGCAATTGCAAGGTATGAGTATTCACATTAAGTGGCCCTGAGGATTTTTTCTTTTCATAGTTTTCCTGTTCGATGAACTTTAATTGTGCATTAATATACTCCGTCACTTTTCTTTTTAAATTATTGCCTCTTTCTTAATTACCCTTTGGCTGGTGTTGCAATGATTTTTGATAAATATCAGGGACAAGTTGTAAACTCAAATGTCATGAGTTTAAATTTTGACATTTCCTTGGGGTGAGGTCATTCCTCATGAATATCCTAACGTCAGTGTGGATGACCTGCCTTTGATCAGATCGGAAAAGAAATTGATCGAGATGTGTATAAATTAACTCTTTGTCAATTGGAGCTAGGGTAGTGATGTACAAACTTTCCAATTTTGTATGGTCGCAATATGTTTACGTTGCATNACCAGATCAGAAAAGAAATTAATCGAGATGTGTATAAATTAACTCTTTGTCAATTGGAGCTAGGGTAGTGATGTACAAACTTTCCAATTTTGTATGGTCGCAATATGTTTACGTTGCATTAGGTGAATTTTATCGAAGTTATAGGAGTTATCTAAGGTATTGAAGTTCCGAACAAGCAACTCATGAAAATNATCAGATCGGAAAAGAAATTGATCGAGATGTGTATAAATTAACTCTTTGTCAATTGGAGCTAGGGTAGTGATGTACAAACTTTCCAATTTTGTATGGTCGCAATATGTTTACGTTGCATTAGGTGAATTTTATCGAAGTTATAGGAGTTATCTAAGGTATTGAAGTTCCGAACAAGCAACTCATGAAAATTGTTGCATTGGGAGGATGAATTGTTGCAAAAGAATCAGGTGAATTAAACACAAAATTCAACTAATCTGTTAAAATAAAAAGAGCTAAAAACTCCAAATGTATCGTTTGATTTTACAAGGAGGCATCATATAATCAATTGTTTAATCAGTTGATTTAGCCAGTTCAAAAAAAAAAAAAGTAAACAAGCAAATGCCATAAAAAGGTTTGTTATGTATGAATCGGGAGATCTGGTTGAAAGGGTGTAAGAATTTTTTTTCTATTGGCACCGTCCGACAGTAACTTTTAAGTCCTCCACTCCACAACGACTTGACTGTACCGATAAAATTTTTTAGTTAATTAGGCTAGGATCCCTATTTTTTTGTGTAAATTAGGTTCAGTCATAGTGAATTTTTAGTATATAAAAAGGTCCTCTTTGTTTTTAAAAATTTTGAATGTGGTCCCTTGTTAGTAAGGTTAGACAGTTACTGTATATTTATTATCTATTTTATCATCATCACATGATTTCAGCTTAAATTTAAATCATTATAGTTATATCAGTATATGATACGTTAAAAGAAATAGCTAAGAGAGAGAGAAGAAGACAATTATGGCAACCACATAACCAACGGTTCAAAAAAGCGGAGGAGGACTTCTCGAAGGTCTGTGCTGGGAAGCAGTACGAGGACATTCTAGTTTTGGGACAGAGGCCATCTGAATAAATTACCAGTCTCTCTTGTTCTTTTGAGGTCGCTGGTTTCTTTTCCAAAATTGAAAGGCATCATGTATTGATCTTTTAATAAGCATTGATTTTCAAATCATTCTAGGTGAAACTTAAAATACCTAATTAATTGGAATTTGTGGCCGAAGTTATTTCTCGTTTTCCTGAAGAAAAAAAAAGTATATAATACAATGTATTACTGTATAAACATTTATATTTTTATTGTGTAATTGTTGTGTACCTGTTTGATGATTAGTGTTCATGGAGAAGAAGATACATTATAATGATGTAACATTCTAGAATAGATATTTAAATTATGTGATAGTATTGTCGTTAATTTTTTTTTTTTTTGTAATTTTAAAGGACGTTAGTTATGTCCATTACTTTGACTTTTTAATAGGGACCTAATCCAAAAAAAATTGGTTGAGTGAATTTTTTTTTTTTTTTTGGAATTTTATTGGGCCTAGGGACCAGCCTCCAAAAACCTCAAATTTTTTTGGTAATGTACCTTCAAAATTTACTACTTCAATTAGTGTTTTTATAATTTATATAGGTCATTTTAGAACTAAAAAATATATTATTTTTGTGAGTAATTTATTACTTTTATGCATATTTTTATCACTATTGTGGTTGTTTTTATCGCTGTTGTAGTAATTATTTTTACCACTTTTTTTGATATAAAAAATATTATCACTTTTATTAATGATTTATCACATTTGTGATTATTTTTTTTATCACTATTATGATAACTATGTATGCCATTTTTTTTAAGTACCACAAAAGTGATAAAAGTAATTACAAATGTGATAAATAGATATATGGTACCAAAATTATTTAATTTGGGAACCATTGTTATATATATAGGTAAATATATATATATATAGTTATTTATTAATAATGATATATTGATTAGTAAAACATAATTTGCATGAACTGACATAAACATTAAATACATGTATATATAAGAGTATATATATATATAGTATACATAAAGTACAATAGTACTTTTTAAATTGAGATTGGTGGAAAAGTAAAAATTTTCACTTCCCTCCAAAACATTTGGAGTATATGAGTTGGAGGGCAAAAACATGAATATCGCATTGATTCTTGGAGGTTCTTCATAGATTCATCTTCATCTATGAATATATGAAAAACTTCATTCTCCACTCAAAGTCTCAAGGAATCCTCTTAAAGATGAGGCCTACATAATGAGAATTTCAAGTTATAATTTTGTATATGTATATATATAATATATATATATAGAAGAAATAAAAGAAGAGAGGCGACGTTTGAATGCAACCAACGTTTGGACATGCTTTACTCCCAGTACTCTTTTAGAATCGCAATTTTTGACAGAAATTGAGATACTAGGATTTCAGTTAGTTTGAACGCAACCTATGTTTGAACATGACTTGCTCTTAGTACTTTGGCAGAAATCTTAGAATTGAGTTTGTTCGAATGTGATAAGTATTATGTTTGAAATTAGTTTCTAACGGCTATATTATTGCAGCCCTTTCAAGGGATGTCTTTTGCCAAGGTTTTGAAGGGTTACACTCATTCATTAAGAGATGCATAGAACACTATAAATAAGGTTCAAGTGCAAGAACAAAGTGATTAATAATTTAATTTTTCTTCTTCTTGATTCAAAGTTTCTATATTTTTTGATTTTCTATTTGGGTTGAGTTTTGATTCCAAGATTATTAAGGAGTGCAGTTTTAGATAATTTTAAAGTTAGACATTGTATCCTGAGAGTAGAATTTCCAAGAGTCTATCTGCATTATTAGTGGAAAAATTATTATTTCAAAAATAGCGAGTGTCGCGACTTGCCTAACGATCTATGTTCTTCTGTTTTTATTTATTGTTTTTCTACTACTTGAAATTGTTTTACCACGCTGCATTCTGCAACAACCATAAACAACTCCCCCCCCCCTCCCCCCAAAAAAAAAATAAATCAATGAAGCATTTGTCTCTTCTTGTTGCTATAATTGCCCTAAAATTTCATTGAAGCAAGTCTATTCCAAACTGCATTGTCGACAATCAGTTTGAGGAGAGAATATTCAATGTAAAGGTGGCACTACATTGTCATCATCTTTATGTGGTGTCACCAATTAATTATGAAAAAATATGTCGAAGTTATTGACGGATATAAAAATTTGTGGGATACACTCTATGTTTATTTATTTAATTTTTAAAACAGGGTGTTAAAATTTATTCCGATTATTCTGGCTTTGAGTTGGGTTAAAACATGTTCTTGAAAGAGAAGTGTGGCTAGCCTTTAAGAAATGTGAAAAAGAATTGAATCTGAAACCTTTGCGTTATTAAAGACCAGGTTCAATCGTTGGACCACCCCCTAAGAGTTTTATATATCTATTTATGGTTAACTGGTGACACTATGTCACGATGATGATGTTAATGATGTGAAATCACCATTATATATAATATTTTCTCTAGTTAGAGAGTCTGCCGATACCTTGTATTCCATACTACAAATCCATTATTTCGTTTCCCTCGAATATTATAACTTGAGGTAGCTAAGCAAAGTTTCCTGATAGTGTTGGTGGGGCTTTATTCTTGCAGGAAGTTGCAGAGTAACCTACCACTTATAATAAGCAATAATTCATGGAACACATAAAATTTCTCGCATTACATTCTAAAATATTAATTTTGTTTTATATCACTCTAATAAATAACGATAAACTTAAAAATCTATCAAATGAGAAAAAAAAAACACCAAAGAACTTCTCGCTAAGTGTCTGGTACTATTTTATTTTACCATTTTTACAACCAAATGGTTACCAACAAGAAAAAAGAAGGTTGACAAAGAAAATTTGGAGCTTTGAAAGGCAACATCATGGATGAGTATTTATTTATTTATTTTTGACTTACAGATATGTAATAGGCAGNCCAAGGTCTCAAGGAATCCTCTTAAAGATGAGGCCTACATAATGAGAATTTGAAGTTATAATTTTGTATATGTATATATAATATATATATATATATATATATATATATATATAGAAGAAATAAAAGAAGAGAGGCGACGTTTGAATGCAACCAACGTTTGAACATGCTTTACTCCCAGTACTCTTTTAGAATCGCAATTTCTGACAGAAAATTGAGATACTAGGATTTCAGTTAGTTTGAACGCAACCTATGTTTGAACATGACTTGCTCTTAGTACTTTGGCAGAAATCTTAGAATTGAGTTTGTTCGAATGTGATAAGTATTATGTTTGAAATTAGTTTCTAACGGCTATATTATTGCAGCCCTTTCAAGGGATGTCTTTTGCCAAGGTTTTGAAGGGTTACACTCATTTATTAAGAGATGCATAGAACACTATAAATAAGGTTCAAGTGCAAGAACAAAGTGATTAATAATTTAATTTTTCTTCTTCTTGATTCAAAGTTTCTATATTTTTTGATTTTCTATTTGGGTTGAGTTTTGATTCCAAGATTATTAAGGAGTGCAGTTTTAGATAATTTTAAAGTTAGACATTGTATCCTGAGAGTAGAATTTCCAAGAGTCTATCTGCATTATTAGTGGAAAAATTATTATTTCAAAAATAGCGAGTGTCGCGACTTGCCTAACGATCTATGTTCTTCTGTTTTTATTTATTGTTTTTCTACTACTTGAAATTGTTTTACCACGCTGCATTCTGCAACAACCATAAACAACTCCCCCCCCCCTCCCCCCAAAAAAAAAATAAATCAATGAAGCATTTGTCTCTTCTTGTTGCTATAATTGCCCTAAAATTTCATTGAAGCAAGTCTATTCCAAACTGCATTGTCGACAATCAGTTTGAGGAGAGAATATTCAATGTAAAGGTGGCACTACATTGTCATCATCTTTATGTGGTGTCACCAATTAATTATGAAAAAATATGTCGAAGTTATTGACGGATATAAAAATTTGTGGGATACACTCTATGTTTATTTATTTAATTTTTAAAACAGGGTGTTAAAATTTATTCCGATTATTCTGGCTTTGAGTTGGGTTAAAACATGTTCTTGAAAGAGAAGTGTGGCTAGCCTTTAAGAAATGTGAAAAAGAATTGAATCTGAAACCTTTGCGTTATTAAAGACCAGGTTCAATCGTTGGACCACCCCTAAAGAGTTTTATATATCTATTTATGGTTAACTGGTGACACTATGTCACGATGATGATGTTAATGATGTGAAATCACCATTATATATAATATTTTCTCTAGTTAGAGAGTCTGCCGATACCTTGTATTCCATACTACAAATCCATTATTTCGTTTCCCTCGAATATTATAACTTGAGGTAGCTAAGCAAAGTTTCCTGATAGTGTTGGTGGGGCTTTATTCTTGCAGGAAGTTGCAGAGTAACCTACCACTTATAATAAGCAATAATTCATGGAACACATNAATCATAACATAGTTCTTGAGTTTGAAAATGGAGATGGAACCAATAATATAAAATTTGGGTAGCTCGTTACATTTGTTGGCCGTCAAATGCTGTTTTTTCAAGCCTATTGATTCTTTTTTTCAAGCTGTTAATTCCCCATCTCTCTCTTCTCTCCTTCTCTTCTCTTAAGGGTGCTGCCAGCAACCACCGGTTGATTAATTGACTGTGCTGGTATCCTAGAAGAAGTTGATGGGGAAGCAAAAAAGTGGAGAGGTAACCAAGGAAAAAAGGGGAAACATAAGCAGAATTCCAACTCCCAAGTAGAAACTCCCAATTCCAACTCCCAAGTAGAAACTTTGTTATGAAAATTCCAACTCCCTAGTAGAATCTTAAGCAGAATTCTCACATACATGAATTGCTTCTTTCCCTCGGAAGGTTTTCTTAATCAGAATTAGTAACACGTTCCTATTCTTATACATATCTTTTGGTTCCCAACTGCAGCAGCCAGGAATTGCTTTGAAGAACATCATTCTCGAAGGTGATGGAGACATTCCATCACTCACAAATTGAAAAAGGTCAGTTCTCTCTTTTTTTTCTTGGTTATGCTGTAGAAATCATTTCTCTTGAGTTTTGATTAATTTTATCCCTCTTTCTCTTAGCAGGTGTAGATNTTCTTGGTTATGCTGTAGAAATTATTTCTCTTGAGTTTTGATTAATTTTATCCCTCTTTCTCTTAGCAGGTGTAGATATGTGTAATCTAGATGGCTAACTTCCTCCACACAACTAGACTTGGATGTACAATTGAGTTGACCACCATTAACTTGATAGCTAATAATTCATCATTCTGGAGCATAATTTGACTATTGGTTTTGCAACCTCTAACTTTATAGCGTCTCCAAGGTCCACAATAACAATTCGCAGCTACAACATACCGTCAAGAAAAATAGTATATACAACTTTCCACGACAATAATAGATACGACTCAACAAATTGTTAATTGTAATCAACTAAGTTGGAAAGATTGGGTGGCATTTTAAATCTTTGCTATGCATTTAATATCAGATTGATGCTCATGGAGGTTTGAATTATTTGATTTTATACCTTTTTAAGTCAGATATTCCTATGTTTTCTGCTAACATAAGCAACTACAAAGGCAAGTTACTCTTTGATCCCCTCAACCATGTGCTTGTCTGACATTGCCTCATTAACTATCATATTTCTCATATTATACCTCTGATTATTATCGATTTCACATTCCCTAATTAATAATGTCGGTTGTAGATTGGATGAAAAGTTGTATAGTTTTGCTACTAAAGTACGCGGTTTTGTGTTATTTTGTCCCAAATTATAACGAGACAGGAACCTAATTCATTTTTGGTAGAGCAATCATTGAGGAAATGGCACCTAGACAAAAAAAGGTGAAACAATGTCACATGAATGTACAAAGCATTGTCTTGAAAGTGCAAAAACAAGGTTCATTTTGAAAGGGTTACCCCATTCCCATCAAATATAAATGAGTTCCCATTGCTTGACAGAAGAAATAGAAGGCTTCCCATTATACACATTTCGATGTGAACCCAACATCATATATACAAGTATATATCTTTTCCCACTTGATTTGCTTGGCAAAATTCCCTCTGCAACTTGCTCATTTAGTGTGTGATAGTCAAACTCACTTTAAAATTATTGATTGGTAAAGCTGGTATGAGCTGTACATCAATTTGAGCACTGTTGAAACTCTGATAGCAGAATCCAGATTCTCATACTAATTGCACATTTTATATGGAAGCACAATAGTCTGCCGGTTTGGGGTTCTAATTGTTGGTAGGATGTTAGTCATGTGGGTTGAGAGCTCAATTCAGAATTAATTTAAATTACTAAACACTTAATATCTATGCAATTCAAACCCAAGTTCAACTCTATGTTTAAAACTTTGAACTTGGGATAAATTTGGGTTCACCAATTCGGATTGAAATTCTAGTTTAAATTGAGTTTGATTATCAAGTTACACGATTCACGTTATAATTCTAGTTGAAATATTGACTGAGATTGAATTTGGTCATTAGGCTACTGAAACTAGAATTCGAGTTGAATTCAGCAAATTGAACTCAAATTCCCTAATTTAGTTTTGTTTGTGTTTGTTGGTGAGAACCAAGGACACTAGCCGGAGTACTGTACTGGAAAGTAATCGAGCTGAGATTTTTTATCCAAGTCTAACTTAAATCCTGAGAATCTTTACCTCAACATTGAATATTCTGAGTTAACCCGATTGATTCGTAATTATTACGGATTAAGACCCATTCACTCCCCTTTAGGATTATCTAGAGATTGATTCGCTGCCCTCAAAATTGATGGTCCAAGCAAACCTATTTCCAAGACAAAGTTTGAGTTGGTGAAGGTTTTTATTCATCACATAGAATGCATTTAGTCATGTGTCGTGCACAAATGACCAAAAATAAAAAATAAAAAATTTGTGTTGTGCACGGCACTGGTTTTTAATAGTTATTTTTTGTGGTTTTTAATAGTTATTTTTTGTGAATAAGTAGAGTGCAAGTGTAACTTGCTGTTGGGCGTTATTGTGATTTGTGACCATTGTGAAATTGTATCTCTACCCTCAAAGAAATATGATGAGGCAGATTACGCATCTCAGTTTGACCAATAGATATTCGCCACATCTTTGGTTTTTATTGTTGAAGATGTGGTTGGTTCCATATGATTTTATTGCAATTTGATTTCCTCCTATTACTTTTCCATTCTACTTGGTCCGTGTGTGACTCCTTCCCCCGTTCTCTCCCTTTTTTTCCTTCTCATTATGAGACTCTCTCTCTCTCTCTCTCTCTCTCTCTCTCTCTCTCTCTCCAATAGTGTGATGCTTATTGAATCCAACTGTGAGATGAAACTTTGATCTGAATTTACAAGTAAATTTTTCCACCAAAGTTCAGAGTTCTGGTTCTGTTTTTCATTCTAAATGTGTAAAGCATGGCGTAAAACTACATATAAAACTGATGCAACTCAAGAATTGGGGCATGACTACAAAGTCGTTCTGATTTAACTTGTTTGTTCTTGTTGCATTGACCCATGTTGATCACGTGATAGATTAGTCTAGCCAGTCTAATTTTCTATCATGGGCTTTCTGTTTATGCTTAGCCTTATTGTGTCTGTATGATGTTAAATCTTTGAGGGAAGTGGTAAAATCCACACTGGGGAAATCTTCCATCACTTGCTATAGGATCACCTTGAAAAAATCATTTTTTGATTTGTGCGTATCTATTAAGAAAGGATACTTGATTGGAGTCGATGTATTCGTATCACATACAATACTCATTAGATATTTAAGAAATCGTAGAGGATGTACACCATATATTTCTCATAATAATAAAATATTTGAATAATTCGCTCATATTTATCCATAATACATATGCTTTGGATGCACAAATGCATACACAAAATAATATATATAATTTTTTGTTTTAATCTTTGCCTTTACTCTCGAAATCTTCTACAAATATCTATGCCCCTTAGCAAACACTATATGTAGATTCCTTGATCATTCATCCCATATAACTCCTTTCATTTACCGTTTCACTAGAGAATAGAGAGAAAGATAAGTGTATATGGTTATTTGGGTATACGTTTTGGATCAGTCATTTTTTAGATATTAGTTGTTTGATAATTAAGATTATTTAGAGATAGAAACTATTCAAGCCAAGCCAAACCAAGTCTACGTGAGCCGAGCCACACGTTGCTTTTGTTTGGATCATTTACAAAACAAACTTAAGAATATGATTAAGATTGATTCACTTTGAAACTTGAATGAGCCTGAACGAGCAAAACCAAGTCGGCTAACTAAGTTCGAGTTGTTCTAAATCGTTTAACATTCCTTCCAGTAGGTAATTATAAATTGCTAATTCACCACCATGGGGGTTTTTGAGGTTTAAGATAAAAAGATGACTCCTTGTTAAGTTAGTGTATACTAAAACTCGTTTTTTTTCAACAAGACTAGCATTGCTTCTCTCATTCAAATAATGAAACGCGGGAAGGTTTTTTCACTTTCCATGCTGAACGTATATTAGTTTACCCAAAATATAGCCAATTTTAGAAAGAGTTGGCTTGCCACCAAGGATCAAAATTTCGTTTCGAAATGGTCGAAACGTTTCCGTTCCTAAGGAGACCTAAATGAATTAGTGATAGAATCAAAATTCTATTACTTTGAGATGTTTTGTAATATTTCGAGGTATTTTGTAATATTTCAATGCATTTTNACAGTCGAAACGTTTTCGTTCCTAAGGAGACCTAAATGAATTACTGATAGAATCAAAATTCTAATACTTTGAGATGTTTTGTAATATTTCGAGGTATTTTGTAATATTTCAATGCATTTTCACAATTGTTTCAAAATGTTTCAAGATATTTTAAGATGTTTTGATATATTTCAACTAATTTTTTGAAAAAATAATTGCTAAATTTTTATTGTTTTCATTATGTTCTCGAAACGGGTCGAAACGTTTCCGAAACACATCGAAACGTTTCTATTTTTTAAGTGACTGAAATAATGCACCGAAACAAAATTTTAATCCTCGCTTGCCACAAGCACACAACAACTAATAAAAAATTATTCAGGAACGTAGACTAGGTTAGATTGAGATTATGCATGTTGTTGGTTTAAATACATTAGAGAAATACATTAAATACATTGGTTTAAATCGTATATATCAATATCATCACTTTTTGCACTCTTTGATTGCATTTTTTTGTGTAATTTTTTCCCTACAATTTAATATCCTTGTTTTGTTTTTTACTGCTAGTCAGGTGTTTTTAAGCCATGCCAGTTATCCATGTTAGATGCCATATCAATATTTTCCTAAATTTGCTACAATTTGTTTGGAATTTATTTCCTATCTATACATAAACAATTTTTTAAAATGATGGTATATGTAGAAATAGAGCCCATTAGTTTGATTGTGCAAGGTTAAATGGTAATCTGACCAACCAGTCCATTTGCTCTCTCTCTCTCTCTATATATATATATATATATATATATATATAAAATTAGTGCTACCTAATGACCCATCCACCCAAAAAATAAATAAATAGAAAGTGGTCAAGAAAGTAAATCAGTTAGTTTTTGATAGGTTCATGTGAACTGTTGCCTAGACTATATATACTTATTGAGTCGGGTCATACTTCTTCCAAAGTTAACAATGACATGGTCATCTTCAAGTGTTTCTTGAAATTGTTGTTAAACAACCATCGACTCTAAAAACTAAAATTATTGGAGAGGGTGTGACTTAGGTATTTATACTTTAACACGCTCCCTCACGTACATGCGGGCTAGATTTTGTTCGAACACATGACCTACTGCTCTGATACCATGTTAGAGCTTCTTTAGAAAACCATTGATCAATCAATTATGGATACAGTGCCAAAGCATGGTGCGATTTTTTGTTTGGATTTAAGTGACTGGCTAATTGAAACAATCCTTTATTCTAAATATTCACACTTCTCGCAGATAGCTATGGTGTATTAACGGAGCACAGATTGTTAGATACTTCCTAGAATTATACAATGGCTATTGTCAGAGACCCAACCTCCTCTTTGATATCTCAATGTGCTTACGATGTGTTTTTGAGTTTTAGAGGTGAAGACACCCGCAACACCTTTGCGATCACCTTTATACAGCTTTGGCTCAAGCAGGATTTCACACATTTAGAGATGATGATGAAATTGAAAAGGGTGAGAATATTGAGTTAGAACTACAAAAAGCCATTGAGCAATCAAAAATCTCGCTCATTGTCTTCTCAAAAACTTATGCTTCATCAAAATGGTGCCTCAATGAACTTGTCAAGATTCTCCACCACAGAAAGATATCTATGCAAGGAGTTCTACCTATATTCTACGATGGGGATCCATCTGAAGTTAAGAACCAAACAGGAAGTTTTGCCGAAGCATTTTGTAGACACAAGGAAAGATTCGGGCAAGGAACAAATAAACGTAAAAAGGAATGGATGAAAACAGTGGAGTGTTGGAGGGAAGCACTCAAAGAGGTTGCAAATTTGGCAGGAATGGTCTTACAGAATCAATGTGACGGGTAATTTTCCTTGATGCTTCAAGTGTATCTCCCCTCCATTTTCTATAGTGATGATGTGAAAATTGAAACACAGTAATAAAATATGGTTGATATTTTTTTTATTAAATGAAAAATTATTTATGAAATTCCATGGCAAATTTTGAAAATTAATTTGGTATAATGCTTTAAGTTTTTGGGAAATCCATACAGAAAAAATAGCCTAAAAAATACAATAAAATCTTGAAAATATGATATCCCTAAAAAATGATCAAGAAGCATTTGATAATGTTTACCATTTGAAGCTATTGTTTTGTATTATTTTAAAATTTATGTTATGCTGATTCGAGGATGCAAATTGTTAAAAATATATATTACATATTTTAAAGCATTTTANACCCCTAAAAAATGATCAAGAAACTTGTGAAAAATCTAAACATTGCTGTAAAAGAAGCATTTGATAATGTTTACCATTTGAAGCTATTGTTTTGTATTATTTTAAAATTTATGTTATGCTGATTCGAGGATGCAAATTGTTAAAAATATATATTACATATTTTAAAGCATTTTATCCTATCTAGTTGTTGTCCATGTGCATTGCACGTATACTATTGTGTATAAAATTTTATATATTAATGTTGTTGATCACTTTTCTTCTTGCAAAATCCACAACTTTAATAAATATTAACAGTTAAATATCTAAGATTCATATTCTATTAGAACGCCCCTCCTTTTCAACAAGAAAAACGAATGCTAAAATAATGAAATGGACTTAAAAGGCAAACAATATGATAAAATTTAAATTATAACTAATATCTATTTATAGTTATTACGGACAATACTTCATCAGTAAATGGGTCTAAATAAATTATTAGGATCAGAAACTAACTACCACAATTACAACATATGGGCTAATTAGAGGCAAAATTGTTGGTTTTATTTGTGGAATCTGCTTCTATATGAAGGACAGATTAAGGAAAGCCTCCTATTATATGAGAACTTTCTATGTTCTTCTTATTAAACATATGATTCTAAAGATATGGTTCTATATTATTTTCCGAAATGTGTAATTAGTGATGACATATGTGCTTGCTTTTACATTTTCTTTCCAATTTGTAGGCATGAGGCAAGGTTTATCCAAAAAATCGTTAAGGTGATTGAAGATAAACTGAATTGCAAAGTACTAAGTATCCCCTCCTTTCCAATTGGATTGCATAAAATAGCTAAAAATATCAACCAGTGGTTACAAGATGGGACAGTGGACGTTAGTGTGATTGCAATATGTGGAATGGGAGGAATTGGGAAGTCCACCATTGCCAAATATGTTTATAATCTAAATCGAAGGAAATTTGATGCTAGTAGTTTTCTTCTTAATATCAAGGAACGTTCGCAAGAACCAAATGGATTAGTTAAATTACAAAACCAACTTCTATCAGATATTGGGAGAGAGGAAAAAGTAAGCTGTGTTGATGAAGGAGTTATTAAAATCGCAAATGCTATATGTTGTTAAAGAGTTCTTCTTGTTCTGGATGACGTGGACCAAGTTGATCAATTGAACTTGGTGTTTGGTTTGCAAAGCTTGTTTAGTCCTGGAAGTAAAATCATGTTAACAACTAGGCAAGAAGGGTTGTTAAATACTCGTGAAGTTCATAAGGTACATCAAGTTGAACCTCTCAATTGTGAAGAATCATTTGAGCTATTTAGTTTGCATGCCTTTGGACAAGCTCATCCCACAGAAGATTACTCGAAGCACTCAACAGCAGTAGTACATCATTGCGGAGGGCTTCCTTTGGCTCTTCGAGTTTTGGGTTCTTCACTATCTAGAAAAAGTGTAAATGTATGGCAAAGCGCATTAAAGAAATTGGAAGAAATTCTTGATAGTCAAATTCATAGAAAACTTATCATAAGCTATGACTCTTTACAAGATGATCATGACAGATTTGTTTCTCCACATTGCATGTTTTTTTGCTGGATCCGATAGGAATTTGACAATGAAAATCTTGGATGAATGTAATTTTTACACAGCAGTTGGCATTCAAAATCTAAGTGACAGAGGCCTCCTAACAGTCAATATGATGAACAAGTTGACAATGCACCAATTGCTTCAGGATACAGGAAGAGAAATTGTTCGCTAAGAATCACCCAAGGAGCTTGGGGAGCGTAGCAGATTGTGGTATTATAAGGATTCACTTATGGTATTGAGAGAAAAAACAGTAAGAAACATGTTTCTCAAGTGCACAAGTAAATTTTATCTGTAGCATACTTGTTTGTTACTAATGTTCTTTTCTTTCTTATTTTACCAATCTGGTTGCATTTTAATTTATATTCCTTCTTATATTAGGGTACGAAGAAAATTGAAGTCCTCAGTCTAGACATGCATATGCTCAAGGACGATGAGCATGCCATGCGAAGATTTTGTGTTAGTAATGCAAAAAAAAATGCAGCTATGAAGAAATTCATGACAAATCATTATTGTCAGGCTGAGGTAATTCATTGAAACGACTTTGTTTGAGCTGATTCTCCTGGCACCCGGTTGATATTTCTTCCAAAAATTCAACCATGTCAAAGTTCATAGAAACTGATGCATTCACAAAAATGAACAATCTAAAACTACTCCAGCTCAATTATGTACACATCACTGGATGCTTTGAAAAATTTCCCAAGAGATTAAGATGGTTGTGTTGGCATGGATTTCTTTTAAGAACAATACCAAGTGATTTTCCTATTGAAAGTTTGGTTGCTGTTGATATGAGCTATAGCAGCTTGAAAGAAGTTTGGAAAGGAACCAAGGTAATTCATATGTTTTAATTTCCTTCTTTTTATGGTCTTTTTTTTTTCTTGTGATTTGATTATGTGTGTAAGAATTAACTCTTCCCTTTCATATTTTTTATGGCAGATTATTAAGATACTGAAAATATTTGATCTCAGTCATTCTCATGGGCTCACTAAAACTCTTGATTTCTCAAGAGTACCCAATCTTGAGGAATTGATTCTTGAAGATTGTATAAATTTGGTTGAGGTTCATGAATCCATTGGGAAGCTAGAAAGGCTCATTCTCTTGAATGTAAAAGATTGCATAAATCTTAAGAAGCTTTCCGAAAACATTTATATGCTAAAATTTCTTGAGACACTTATGATCACCGGTTGCTCAAATATTGACAGGTTGCCAAGAGAGTTAACGACTATCTGTTCTTTGAAAGTTTTTTGTGCCGATGGAATTGCTATAAATCAAGGATTCTCTACTGCTGAGGAGTTTCAGTCATGGCATGCAACGATCCGGTCTTGGGTAACTATTGGAGTATAAATAGTCTAGTTTATTAGGATTTCTTTTCCCTTTTTTACCCTTACTATGATTTTTATATTTTGCCTAAACTACAAGGATGTTTAAGTTACTCTGTATTATTTTTGGATATATATACGGGGCTCTACTCTTAATTTGAGTATCCCTTTTCACTTACGTTTATTCCAAGTTGGTATCAGAGCCATACACTAACCCTACCTCAAACCCTAACCTAGCCTCCACCGAGATTGCCTCACCGGCAAACTGCCTTCAAGCAAACCCAGCAACCCACTGCCTGCCCACCAACCAACATGCGTGACTGTCCATCCACCGACTGAACATACAACCCCATGCGTGACTGTCCATCCACCGAAACCAAAACCAGAAACATCATCCACCGACTCCATACCAGCGAACCAAAACCAGCGAAATAGAAAAACGCTGAACCAAAACCAGCGAAACTCCACCGACAACCTGCTGCCCAGCGAAACCACCCACATCCCAACCTACACCACAGACTGCAACAATACACCACCGTAGCAGCGAAACACTAAACATCAAACCGTCATCACCAGCATCTTTGCACCCCCACCGACTGCCCAAACCAAACAATACCCACCGACTACCCAAACCAAACCACGAAATCAGCCAACCAAATCCACCGACCAGACAACACAAACAAAACAGTCATATTAAATCGACCGACCGAAACTACCCAAACCGAACAACACCCCTGCAATACATACAACCCACCGACTGCCCAAACCAAGCCACGAAACCAGCAAATCAACCTAGCAAACCAGGCCCGCAGCCCACTGCCCAACTTGGGTCACTGTCCAGTCCACTCATCAGCTCACTATCGGGTCACTTTTTCGTTGTAGCTTCGTCCTACTCACACTTGGTCGCAGTGCTGCCAGGTTGCAGTATCTAGGACCTTTTTAAGAGAGAGTGGATCCTCTTTTCTGTTGATTTGCCCTTGATGCAGTAGATCACTTATTTATATATTTATTGGATTTCTGGGCACCGTGACTTGATTATTTGGGAGCTTTTTGGACCTTCTTTATTTGTCGCTACTGTTCGACTGAAGGTATATTGTTCTCCCTTATTTTATTCCTCTATTTATCTTAGAGTTATTTTTCTGTCACGGGTGCCCTAGTATTGTTGTTGATATGGCTACTACTGAGGGACTTGAGAACCCTACTGTTGACACCTCTACCGTTGAGACATCTATGGGTACTTCCACTTTTATGTTTGACCAGTATACAGTGCCTACTAGCACAGTTGCATTACCAGCATTACCGGGCATGATCTCTCAAAAA
>CAUOFW020007257.1:0-27178 GCA_963454935.2 Ilex paraguariensis | reverse complement strand
CGTCTCCCTGGTAACGGTGCCAAAATTTGATTATGCCCAAAGAATAACACAGTAGCTGTAACACAGCTTTGATGTATCGATTCCACATAGGAACAAATTAAAAGAATAGTAAAAAGAACAAAAAAAACTAAAGAAAAATATTAAATGATTACTAAAGAATAAAGATTAATTTTAAATGCAAATTAAAGTGAAACAAAGTGATTAACAGAAAAAGTACTCAAATTTGATAAACAGTACAGCGTTGGGAATCCCTTATACAAAATTGGTATTTTAATTATTCTTAATTCATTGAATAACTCAATTGGGAATTCAATTCTTAAAATTTTCAACCGGAAGGTATAGATTTATAAACCAAGATTAAACCACATGCAACCCTTTGAAAAATCATTCACCACTTTGAAAATACGTAAACTATTATCACTATTGAGAAAGTCCAATGACAACAATATACTTAAGAAGTGATATTGCAACAAAGAATTAAATCAATATAGAAAAATAATTGATCCAAACATAATCAAAGAGCTAATCCATTCAATAGAAAAAGCATGAATAAATTCATAAATAGAATATATTCTATGATTATTCGGAGAAGAAAACATCAACAATAAATTGAGAATGATAAAACAAAAGAGTTTTACTAATTAGAAATCAAATGTATAAATTAAAAATAAATAAAATATCATCTACTATGCAAATTCATCCCTTGCGCTTACATGAGAATTAATTACCTATAGATATAATGGACAACAAAAAAAAAAACCGGCAGCCATCAGAGTCCTCCTCCCTGATCTGCATCCATCCCCTAAAGAGAAAGAATAGCCGCCTCCCTCTGTTTTTCTTCCAGCCGCCCAAGCCAAAGAAAAAGCAAGAGTTAAAGGTCAATGCCCCCTTTTTAAAAAAAACCTTTTCCTCACCACTTAATTCCAGCTCCTCTATTTCAGCCACTAAAGCGAAACTGTACGTATTTAGGGAAGCTAAAGCCCAAATTTGTTGAGTGAGGATCCACGTGACTGCAATATCAGTTTCAGTTTTTTTATTCTATAGGCTACTATCAAAATAAAAAAATATATAAAAATCAAATAATAAAGTCCAAAAAATGTTAAGTGTAAAGTCTAATTGTAAATTATCTCTCACCAATCAAGAATACAATATTTAAGATTTAAAATATTATAAAATCATGCTAAAATATATCTCAGTGTGAATATATATTAAATTCAATAATATAAATTATATGTAATTATTTCTATTCATATTTAACATTTTAATCCAATAATAGGTTATTTAAAATGTATTTTTGCACACTCATCACACCCAACAACTTTCTGGCTGTAACCTGCTAAACAACGACCATTATGATCTCTTACCACACCACTCCTAACCCGGAGCAATCAGACGAATGAAATAATGCCACATCAAAATTAACTTTGCAACTTCCAACCGGGAGAGCAGTCCAACTAGTAATCTGAAGACTATCGATGTGAAAATCCTTTTCTAAACCTTGATTATGAATAGAATGATATTGGAGGAGGTAATTCTTTGAAAATTCAACCACTTCAAAAGGCACCTTAGAACACTCCTCCACTCTCACCTTATTCCTATTGTACTNACGCCGGTTCCTCGCTCTATTTCAGAAGCTATGCGGGAGCTCCAGTGGGTTCTTGCCATGCAGACAGAGATGGACGCTCTTCAGCGTAATCATACATGGGATCTTGTCTCCTTACCTTCAGGGGTNCTTCTTATATTAGGGTACGAAGAAAATTGAAGTCCTCAGTCTAGACATGCATATGCTCAAGGAAGATGAGCATGCCATGCGAAGATTTTGTGTTAGTAATGCAAAAAAAAATGCAGCTATGAAGAAATTCATGACAAATCATTATTGTCAGGCTGAGGTAATTCATTGAAACGACTTTGTTTGAGCTGATTCTCCTGGCACCCGGTTGATATTTCTTCCAAAAATTCAACCATGTCAAAGTTCATAGAAACTGATGCATTCACAAAAATGAACAATCTAAAACTACTCCAGCTCAATTATGTACACATCACTGGATGCTTTGAAAAATTTCCCAAGAGATTAAGATGGTTGTGTTGGCATGGATTTCTTTTAAGAACAATACCAAGTGATTTTCCTATTGAAAGTTTGGTTGCTGTTGATATGAGCTATAGCAGCTTGAAAGAAGTTTGGAAAGGAACCAAGGTAATTCATATGTTTTAATTTCCTTCTTTTTATGGTCTTTTTTTTTTCTTGTGATTTGATTATGTGTGTAAGAATTAACTCTTCCCTTTCATATTTTTTATGGCAGATTATTAAGATACTGAAAATATTTGATCTCAGTCATTCTCATGGGCTCACTAAAACTCTTGATTTCTCAAGAGTACCCAATCTTGAGGAATTGATTCTTGAAGATTGTATAAATTTGGTTGAGGTTCATGAATCCATTGGGAAGCTAGAAAGGCTCATTCTCTTGAATGTAAAAGATTGCATAAATCTTAAGAAGCTTTCCGAAAACATTTATATGCTAAAATTTCTTGAGACACTTATGATCACCGGTTGCTCAAATATTGACAGGTTGCCAAGAGAGTTAACGACTATGAGTTCTTTGAAAGTTTTTTGTGCTGATGGAATTGCTATAAATCAAGGATTCTCTACTGCTGAGGAGTTTCAGTCATGGCATGCAACGATCCGGTCTTGGGTAACAAAGCCCAAAAAAATTTCCAAAAATCTATCGATTTCTTTACCATGCTGTCTTGTGAAATAAAGTCTTGCGGGGCTGCAATCTATGTGATGATGATTTTCCATTGGATTTTAGTAACCTTTCCTTGCTGCAGAGCTTGGATTTAAGTGCAAACCAAATTCAGAGTCTCCCAGAGAGTATCAGAGGTCTTACTAGTCTCCAGAGGCTTATGCTAGACTCGTGTAAAAAGCTCACATCTCTTACAAGGGTACCGAGTGTCAAGCTCCAAAGTTTGCGTGCAATGGGATGCACATCCCTGGAAACGATATCATTTGAGCCAACTTTGTCCAAATCAATAAGCTTGATGTGCAGGCTTTGTGACAATCTACTCGAGGCTAAGGGCCGCTTCAAAATAGAACCCATTAAAGGTGTTGACATGGAGATGTTAAAGAGATGGGGTTTCTTGAACATAGAATCCGTGAAAAATGATAAGTTAAGCTACTAGTACTCATACAGAGGAGCTTCCTCTTCAGGTGCGCCTCTCTTCTTTCCTCCCTTCCTCCAACACTAAAATAATATAATGACGCACTACATTACATTTTTGTGTTTATTTCCTTTATTTTTGCTATCTTTTGACAAATGGGTATCCGTTTAATTAATTGCTGCACAAAATGAATAGTTTCATTGGTTATCCCTATTTGGCACAGAGATTGTACGAAAGCGGTGTATACGACTATTTTCTTCCTGGGGACAAGATTCCAAGTGGGTTCAGCATTAAGAGTACAGGTTCACCTTTATCTTTTATTGTGCCTTCACTTGTTCATTCTAAGATCCAACCCAGGTCTGATATTATTAACTCATTGAGCATTCTGATGGAAAATAGGACTAAACATGTTAAATGGAGTCATTTCCCAGTGACTGTTGCTTTCCCAGAAGTCAATGAAGGTATGGTGTGGATAAGTCATTACAATTTGGGAGATTTATTGGAAGGCTGCGACGAGGTGGAGGTTTCAGTGTGTGCAAAATGGTGTTTTAGATTAAAAGAGTTTGGAATTTTAGTAATTTATGAACAACAAGAGGAGGTGGGTACCCAATCAATGCATGAAGTTGCTATTCAAGAAATCTTCCCTCATAAGGACGTCGTTGATGAAGACATTGTCATTACAGAATTTTGAGTGCTTATTTTGTAAAAAAAAATTAATCATGTGTTTTTTGGACCAGTAAGTTCAATATATTAGTTGAACTGATTTCTAGAATGTTCTTGTAACTTATAAGTTGAGGGTTAGTCTTGACATAACAATAAAATTGTACTATCATAACTTGGGTGTCGATCTCTCCAGCCGTAAAAATATTCTCTACATAGTATGAGGTTAAGATTGTATACATTTGACCTCTTTGTTGAGAAATAGAGACTAAAGAAATCGGGCTTATTCAGTCCAATTTGTTGATTTTATTGTCCTTTTTTTATACTAGTTGGTGTTTCTGTCTAACATGTGAACCATTGTGAATTATAATTTTAGTTCTTATTTTTTTACCCACATTATATTTGTATTTGTAGTTTTATGTATATATAAAATAAGTGTAAAGTTAAAAATTAAAAGACACAAAATGTAAAAGGAAGACATCATGTTGTTTTGATTATTTATTGCTTATTTATAATATTTATATTTCAAATATTTTGCTTTATCATGGTTATTGTACCAGAATTTTCATCAAGAATAGAAAGTTTCTGTAATGCTTTAAAAACCATCTTGGACCACATTACAGTTTAAAACCATTCAATCATGAGAGCAACTAATAAAAATTTATCAGCAAATAAAATCTATTCATATCATATAACATCTACAACATCATCCTAAAAGAGTGAGCCAAACTATGGTCATAATATCAGAAGAATATGTCCAATTTATGATAATTACATTCCAAAAGAATGAAACATAAACTCGTTGTGGAATTACAAAAGAGTCTAGACTTGACAATATTTTCAAAATGAATTTCTTAGTCTAGAATAAAAGGTAATGTTGTTTTAAGCGTCCACCTTGGGATCAACATGCCCATCTATGAGAGTCTTCCAGTGTGCCGGTTCATCAACTCTCAACTCCTCCTTCAGTACATAATCTGAACAAAATGTTCGGATGTAGGGGGTGAGCACTAAACTCTGTAGCAAAATCCTTCCAAACTCAAACAAGGTTTAGAAAAGTATATAAAAACAGTCAGTCATCTTTCACAAATAGCATATATGAATTTTGAAATAAAACAGGGACATTTAAACATATCTCAAGTTTAAGTAATAACAGTAATTTAATGCATAAGTGAAACCCATATACGACTAATAATTTATTCCACCATAAACCATTTCTCTCAAGTCTAGTGGAATCTCATACTTCCCAAAATTCTTATAGAAACTATTTTTGGTACAATGAACAATAACCCACCACTGTATTCGTATCTCTGGTATGAAGTAAAATCTCGCATGAATACCATCGAAAATATCCTGGCCCACGTACAACCCACACAAATCGTCGCAAGGTTATCCAACCTTTAGGAATGGCGTATGCCAACACCATGACAGTGATATATCCAACTCAGGAGTAGTATACTAACCCTTTTTCCACAATACCCCGTGAGCGATAATGGTTTAGTCCTCGCAAGGCACTAACTCCACTATGAGTGGTAGGAAAAGTTCAAACCCGCACGGAGTAAGAAGGCATCTACACATTCCACGATACCTGGTCAATAGTAGTCTATGTTTATCCAACAACCACACAAGAGATACAATACCAGTAATTTCCTCAAATAACAAACAATTTCTTAAATCCCCAATTTCACACGTATTATTTCAATAGAACAATTGAAGAAAATGCTAGAGATCATCATCAATATCATTTTGATACTCAACACAAAGCACTAAAATTTTCGAAACTAAATTTAAGTGAATGTAGAGGGAGAAACCCATATTTTCCAAAAACCTAGGGTTTTAAAGCAAGAGCAAGAGATTTCATGGGTGTTCAACCCTAATTTTGTTTAAAACATGTTAGTGTTTGCAAGAATATCAAGAATCAATAATTTACTAACAATTAAATAAGATATAGAGTCAAAAAAATACATATAAGTAAACTTAGCCTCAATGCAAGAGAATAGAAAGAAATCCCTACCTTGCTTCCTTAATTTTGAGTGAAGAAGATGAAGATTTGATCTTTCCCCAAATTGAANTTAATGTAAGAGAATAGGAAGAAACTCCTACCTTGCTTCCTTAGTTTTGAATGAAGAAGATGAAGATTTGATCTTTCCCCAAATTGAATCAACTCTTAATCTCTTGTTTTCTCCTCATTTCTTTCTCTTTAAGCCTCTCTAGGGTAATAAATGTTGAAATGAGGCTAAATGGGACGTCTTTATGTATTTATAATGGAAGGAAAGCGGACTTAGATCGCGACTTAAAATTTCTGAAATCCTTCGGGAGGCCTCTAGTGTTCGACGTACCGGTACGCGTACTAGTACACTTTGCCTGATATTCCCAGATTTTGCCTGTTTCCTCCATTTTTCATTTCTAATCCCTTCAAAACCCTTCCAACTCCAACCCAAACTTATACAACATACATTTGTACATCAAACATAGTTGGTATAAGTTTTATTGCAAACGGTTTCATATATTTAAAATTCAAAACTAAGTTTGAACTAAATATTTACCCGATTCTACACTATTAACATTTTTATCTCTACTCTTACCATCTACTTAATTTATGTATACTCTATTACGTGTATTAGCATGTCAAAAACATAAATACGTTGTTATATTTGATAATACGAATGTGGGAGTTTACAATTCACCCCCTTAAAGAAAGTTTCGTCCTCGAAACTTATCTTAAGTAGCGAACAAATGAGGGTATTTCTCTCGTATCTCTAGCTCTGGTTCCCAAGTAGCTTCCTCCATTCCGTGATGCTATCACAAGAATTTCACTAGTTGAATGACTTTGTTGCAAAGTACCTTCTCCTTGGTGTTGAGAATCTTTATCGGTTGTTCTTCATAGGTTGCTCCATCTTGAACTTCAATATCTTCCAAATCTACAACCTGTGTTGTATCCGATTGACACTTCCTCAACATTGAGACATGGAACACGTCATATACCCCTGATAGCTGAGCTGGTAACCGAAGTTGATACGCTATTTTGCTCATCGCTTTGATCAATTCGAATGGTTCGGTATATCTTAGCGCTAAATTTCCCTACTTGCCGAATCTAAACACTCCCTTTTTAGGTGAAAGCTTAAGGAACACATAGTCCCCCTCTTGGAATTTCAAGGGTCTTCGTCGTCGATCCACATAGCTTTTCTGTCTACTTTGTGCCGTGCGTAGCCTCTCCCGGATGAGTTGAATTTTCTTCGTAGTCTCCTGAACGATTTCTGACCCAAACAAGCTACTCTCTCTAGCTTCTAACCAACAAGTCGGGGACCTCTATGGTTTTCCATACAATGCCTCATACGGAGCCATTCCAGTACTTGCCTGATAAATGTTATCATATGCAAATTCTACCAACGACAAATGATCACTCCAACTTCCTTTGAAGTCCAACACACAAGCATGTAACATGTCGTCCAGAATCTGTATCACCCTCTCGGATTGACCATCCGTTTGGGGATGAAAAGCTGTGCTGAAGTGTAACTCTGTCCCTATAGCTCGTTATAGACTTTTCCAAAATTGTGTCATAAATCGAGAACCACGATTTGAAACAATCGAGAGCGGAACTCCATGTAATCGCACAATCTCACGAATATAGAGTTTGCTCAAGGTCTCTAAAGTGTCCGTGGTCTTCACTCCCAAGAAATGAGCTGATTCGGTGAGTCTGTCCACGATGACCCATACTGCATTATGCCCTCGCGACGTCTGTGGTAAACCCGACACGAAGCCCATGATGATGTGATCCCACTTCCACTCTGGAATAGGTAAGGACTGTAGTAATCTTCTGGGATTTTGATGTTCAATCTTCACTTGTTGGCACACCGCACATCGGGCTATGAACCTTGTCACATCCTTCTTTATTCCCTTCCACTAAAATTGACGCTTTATGTTCCTATATATTTTTGTGCCACCGGGGTGGATGGCAAACTTAGAGCGATGACACTCTCCTAGTATCTCCTCCTTTAGGGACGAATCATCAGGGACGCATAGCTTCTACCCATATCTTAGTTCTCCATTTCTCAAAGACCAACCTTCCACTATTTCCCCATTTTCCAATTTAGCTCGAATTGACTTTAAGTCAGGATCCAAATATTGTAACTCCACAACCTTACGTTGGAGTGTAGGTTGGGCTACAAGGTTAAATAGGCATGGACGAATCTCCTACCTATCCACCCATAGATCAAAGTCCTCCAAGGCATCCATCATCTTCTACCTGTGAACCGCAAGAACATTTAGTTCTCCCCGAGACTTTCTGCTAAGTGCATCTGCTACTACATTAGCCTTCCCTGGGTGGTAGTTGAGTGTGAAATCGTAGTCTTCTAGATACTCAATCCATCTTCTTTGTCGAAGATTCAAGTCTTTCTGGGTGAATATATATTTGAGGCTCTTATGATCTAAAAACACTTGAAACTTCTCTCCGTAAAGATTACATCTCCATAACTTAAGAACAAAAACCACAGCGGCAAGCTCCAAGTCGTGAGTGGGATAGTTCTGCTCATGAATCTTGAGTTGTCTCGAGCCATAAGCAACTACCTTACCTCCTTGCATGACCACACATCCCAAGCCTCGTAACGAAGCATCGGTGTAAATATCGTATCCTTCCCCACTACTCGGAATAATTAGGGCAGGAGCTGTTGTCAACCTTTCCTTCAAGGTGCGAAAGGCTAGGTCACACTCCTTAGTCCACAAGAATCTTTCTCCCTTCTTCGTAAGACGAGTCATCGGCATTGCAATCTTTGAGAACCCTTCCACAAACCTCTGGTAGTAGCCTGCTAATCCCAGGAAATTACGTACTTTGGTCACATTCTTCGGTGGTTCCCATTTCATCACGACTTCAATCTTTGCGGGGTCAACAACTACTCCTTGCTCGGACACAATATGACCAAGGAATTTCACTTCCTTCATCCAAAACTCACATTTATTCATCTTTGCATACAACTTATGCTCTCTTAGTATCTATAACACAATCGAAAGATGGCGCACATGTTCCTCTTGGGTCTGTGAATAAATCAATATGTCATCAATAAATACAATGACAAACTGATCAAGGTACGGCCGGAATACCCTGTGCATCAAATCCATGAAGGTTGTTGGTGCATTAGTTTGTCCGAACGGCATCACCGTATATTCAAAATACGAAAAACAGTCTTAGGAATATCCTCCTCCTTGATCCGCAGTTGATGATACCCAATGTGAAGATCAATCTTTGAGTACTTCTTAGAACCCCTCAACTGGTCAAAAAAATCATCAATCCTTGGCAATGGATATTTGTTCTTCACTGTTACTCGATTCAACCTTCGGTAATCCGTGCATAACCGAAGTGTTTCATCATGCTTCTTCACAAAGAGGATCGGAGCTCCCCAAGGTGAAGTGCTTAGACGGATAAATTCAATAGCCAACAAATGGTCCAATTGTTTCCTTAGCTCCTTCAACTCCAATAGTGCCATTCTATAGGGAGCAATAGATATGAGTTCTGTACCCGAATATAGATCAATCTTGAACTCAATCTCTCGTTGTGGGGGTAACCCGGGTAGTTCATCTGCGAAGACATCCGAAAATTCGATACTATCAACACCACGCCCGCATGGTATTTATCCTGATTCTCTCCCATTAAACTGGCCAAGAAACTCAAAGTGCTCCCTGCCTTAGCTTTCAAAAATCTGCTCCCCGTAGTGGAAAATGGATGGGAAGAATTGCGATCATTTATGAAAGTAAAAACCACTCTTCCTAGTAATTGGAATGAAATCCGCTTGCAAAAACAATCCATCACCGCACGAAAAGTGGACAACAAATTCATCCCAAATATAATGTCGTACCCCTTCATATCTAACGCAACCAAATCTACGATCAATTCATACTCCCCAATTTGAAGCACCCAACCTCTACACACCCTGCTGGTATCCAACTGTTCTCCCGTAGGCATGTTAATACTCAGGGCATGTTCTAGCTTCTCAAATTTTAAACGCAAATTAAAAGCATATGCAGTGCGTATAAATGAGTGAGTTGCACTGGGGTCAAATAAAATTCGAGCCCAAGAATTGTAGAGAATGACAATACCTTCCATCATGGCATTGGAGACATCCTCCTCCGGTTGAGTCAAAGCAAACACTCTTTCTTAATGAGCACCGTCGGGGGCTGTAGCTCCTAATGACCTCTGATGTAATGGCTTCGGTAGTGGTGGCTTGTTTGCATTCGTCTGTCCTGTTGTTTGATTGGTCCTCGGTGGAAAAGATGGGCATTGATTTTGAAGTGCCCAAACTCTTCACATGTAAAGTAGTGACGTGGGTCAGTGTTTGTTCTAATTTGTGCAACTCCATTTCCCTAGGTTGTTAGAAGTCTCTGTCCGCTTGCCTATTTTGGACGTCGATATGGTGCCACCCGCGACATTCCACTAGTGCTAATGCCCATCTTGATTAGACCTCCCCTTGTAAAATTCTGTCGCCGTTGGGTGTCCTCAATATCTCTCTCCACCAGTGCAGCGCGGTCAACTAAATCCCTATAATCCCTAATCTTGAGAACCACAAGCTTCTCCTTGATAGCAGGCCTCAGGCCCTACTCAAAACGATTGGTCCTCTTCGCCTTAGTAGATATAAACTCCGCAGCATAGCGGGAGAGCTCATCAAACCTCCTCTCATACTCGGCCACAGTCATGCTACCTGGTCGTAGAGCAAGAAAATCCGCACTTATTCTGTCTCTGACTGATTCAGGAAAATATTTGTCTTGGAAGATTTGGTCGAACTCCTCCCAAGTGTGCGCATCGGTGTTCCTTCTTCTCTTTACTGACTTCCACCAATGGTCGGCCTCCCCCTCAAACAGATATGTTGCCAAGCCGACCCGAAGATCCTCGGCAACTCCCATGCCGTCACACATCTTTATCCGACGGATCCATTTATCCGCATCCAAGGGGTTAGAGCTCCCTTGGAAAGTAGGTGGGTGTTGTCTCAGAAACTCTCGAAGAACTACCATCCTTTGATTTTCGTTCTCATTGCCTAATACCTGAGCTAGTAGATGGACCCCACCATTGTGGTTGTTGTTTTCGTTCTGGTGTTGTACCAGAGTGGTTAACTCTCGTAGGCACTAGTAAATGCCATTCATGGCATCAGAAGGTGGTGGTGGTGGTGGATTTGCTTGACCTCCACGACTACGCCCATGTCCACCGTCCATCATGCACATCAATTTACAATTTAGTTTCATTGATGTACAAGACATCCTAACTATACTTTAATCTAAAGCATCAGACGTGTGTATATCAAGAGTTCCAGCCAACCTAGATCTAACCCTCTAGTGGTAATCCATAACCTACAGCTCCCATGTAAGATCTAAAACCTAAGCTCTGATACCAAACCTGTAACGCCCCAAAAATTACCTTGGACGACATTACAGTTTAAAACCATTCAATTATGAGAGCAACTAATAAAAATTCATCAGCAAATAAAGTCCATTCATCTCATATAACGTCTGCAATATCATCCCAAAAGAGTGAGCAAAACTATGGCCATAATATCAAAAGAATATGCCCAATTTATGATAATTAAATTCCCAAAGAATTAAACATAAACTCGCAGCGGAATTACAAAAGAGTTTAGACTTCACAATATATCCAAAATGAATTTTCTAGTCTAGAATAAAAGGTAATGTTGTTCTAAGCGTCCACTTTGGGATCAACATGCCCATCTATGAGAGTTTCCCAGTGTGCCGGTTCATCAACTCCCAACTCCTCCTCTAGTACATAATCTAAAAAAATGTTCGGATGTAGGGGGTGAGCACTAAGCTCTGTAGCAAAATCCTTTCAAACTCGAACAAGGTTTAGAAAATAATATAAAAACAGTCGGTCACCTTTCACAAATAACATATATGAATTTTGAAATAAAACAGGGACATTTAAACATATCTCAAGTTTAAGTAATAGCAGTAATTTAATGCATAAGTGAAACCCATCTACGACTAATAATTTATTCTACCATAAACCGTTTCTCCCAAGTTCTTGCGGAATCTCATACTTCCCAAAATGCTTGTAGAAACTATTTCTGGTATAATGAACAATAACTCACTACTGTATTCGTATCTCTAGTATGAAGTAAGATCTCGCATGAATACCATCGAAAATATCTTAGCCCTCGTACAACCCACACAAATCCTCGCAAGAATATCCAACCTTTAGGAAGGGCGTATGCCAACACCATAACAGTGACGTATCCAACCTAAGAGTAGTATACTTATTCTTTTTCCACGATACCCCGTGAGCGATAATGGTTTAGTCCTTGCAAGACACTAACTCCACTATGAGTGGTAGAAAAAGTTCAAACCTGCACGGAGTAAGAAAGCGTCTACACACTCCACGATACCCGGTCAATAGTAGCCTATGTTTATCCAACAACCATACAAGAGATACAATACCAACAATTTTCTCAAATAACAAACAATTTCTTAAATCCCCAATTTCACATGTAGTATTTCAATAGAACAATTGAAGAAAATGTAAGAGATCATCATCAATATCATTTTGATACTCAACACAAAGCACTAAAATTTTTGAACCTAAATTTAAGTGAATATAGAGGGAGAAACCCATATTTCTCAAAAACCTAGGGTTTTAAAGCAAGAGCAAGAGATTTCATGAGTGTTCAACCTTAACTTTGTTTAAAACATGTTAGTGTTTGCAAGAATATCAAGAATCAATGATTTACTAACAATTAAATAAGATATAGAGTCAAAAGAATACATATAAGTAAACCCTAGCCTCAATGTAAGAAAATACGAAGAAATCTCTACCTTGCTTCCTTAGTTTTGAGTGAAGAAGATGGAGATTTGATCTTTCCCCAAATTGAATCAACTCTTAATCTCTTGTTTTCTCCTTTTTTCTTCCTCTCTAAGCCTTTCTAGGGTAATAAATGTTGAAATGGGGGCTAAATGGGACGTCATTATGTATTTATAGTGGAAGGAAAGTGAACCCAGATCGCGACTTAAAATTTTTGGAATCCTTCGGGCGTACCAGTGCGCTGAGGCCTCTGGTGTTCGACGTACTGGTACGCTTTGCCTAACATTCCCAGATTTTGCCTGTTTCCTTCATTTTTTATTTCTAATCCCTTCCAAACCCTTTCAATTCCAACCTAAACTTATACAACATACATTTGTACATCAAACATAGTTGGTATAAATTCTATTACAAATGGTTTCATATATTTACAATTCAAAACTAAGTTTGAACTACATATTTACCCGATTCTACACTATTAACATTTTTATTTCTACTCTTACCATCCACTTAGTTTTTGTATACTCCATTACGTGTATTAGCATGTCAAAAACATAAATACATTGCTATATTTGATAATACGAATGTGGGAGTTTACAGTTTCTCACCCAAATTTCATTTGAATTGGAAAAAATTACAATTTTATAGTAAATATTTGACAATTAAAGACTAAAAAATGGATGAAAACTTAATAGAAGTGAATAAAAATATAATTAACAAGTCAAATTTGCATGTAGTTGCAAAAATTAATCTCATGCACCAAGACCATGGCAAATAAAATTGAGATGTCAATAAATAAATAAAAATTGAATCGAAACAGTGAATAAGACATAATATTCTCTTAAAGTCCTAAATTACACTCGGATTAGATCATCAAAGCAGTTGTTAATAGTAAGAAAACATCAAATGAAGCTAAACACTGATACAAAAAAAAAATCACATAAACAACCAAAAGTTATTACTCTTTGAACTCATCATCTTCCATCTCTTATAAGTCTTACTTTCATAAGATTCATGATAACTTGCAAAAGGAAAAAGTAAAAGCAAAATTCAGAAAATGGAGGGAGCTATAGAACTTATAGAGAAGAACAAAAATGCCAGTAGCTTTTATTACTTAAAGAGAGAAGATTTCTCTACTATTTGGAAAGTGAGGGTTTAGAAGGAGAACATGTCATTCTTATATTGTTTTTTTAATTTCCTCCAATATTATGAATATGAAAGACCTTCTTATAGGTAATACTATGTATTCATTGCACATGTAATTACAAATATTTATTCTTAGAAAGGGGGTAGGATATAATTGTTGTTATATGATTAAGTAGGGATAGAATAGAAAATCAAAAATTTTCTTAGTAAAAAAATTGATCTCAGTCACAAAATTCTAAAAGAATAAAATTTTAACTATTTTATTTTATCTTTTTCTTATAGTTAGAATAACAATTTTTTGGAACTATACAAAATTTTCATAATCCTATAATAGAATATAAATAATAAAAATTTAAGTTTGATAAATGTGAAATGATATTTCATTTAGATACATATATATACCTAACATGTTTTATTAATTTTTGCGTATGAAAACTATTAACGTGCAGTGCCATGTGTCAATTCTTCAATTGATCACCTGTGCCGGCTAATCTCACAATTATGTACGAAGTTATTGCTAATTTACTATAAGCAATTTATGCACGTTATGTGTCAATTCTAAAATTTTTATAGGTTTTGTCCTCTCTCATTTCCTACGAAAAATTGACTCAATATTCTATCACTTTCAAAATAAACAAAACAGAATTATCACATGAAAACCAATTCAAAATCCAATTGTCTACACTATCAATTCTTTTCCAATTTGTCTCAACTCCAAAGAAAATCAGCAATCGCAAGAAGAAAGCAAAGCGTGAAACAAAACTTACCCGATTGAAGGCGTAGAGAACGAGAGAGATGGAAGAGGCAGTGATGGAGGCGCAGCAGGGGCGAGATGAACACCGAATAGAGCAGCAAACCTTTATACCCAGGCTACCACTTTTTCTCTCAATGGAATACATACATAATTTATTGGGTAAATTTCATATACTTCTCATTGGAAACGTAGAGATCATCAAGAGCTATACTTCTTCTGTTCGTCACAACCTTTTCTCTTTTGAGCCAAATTCCTCGTTTAAGCCATTAAATTCCCGTTGTTTATAATACTTNCACAACCTTTTCTCTTTTGAGCCAAATTCCTCGTTTAAGCCATTAAATTCCTGTTGTTTATAATACTTATAGAGAGTTTTGTTTCAATGTAAGTTTAGTAATAAAAATAAGAATCATTAAGGACAAAATATGTAATCGAACGCAAAAACTTACTTCGACTACATGTGTGCCAATATACGTTGCCAATCAATCCACAATGAACCAAACACGGAAGATGCAAGTACAAACTGCCAAAACACAAGAATATGACAAAGAAGTCAAACACAACTTATATTTACCATATTAATTGATATTGGCCATTCCCNCTCAACTTATATTTATCATATTAATTGACTAGTCATAATCCGTGTCTAAATATAAAATTCACACGTTCAAAAAATCGATCACATTATATTAATTTTTTTCAAAATATATTAACTATAAATTAATCAAATATTAAATGGTTAAATATATGATAGAAATGAGTGATGTGATATTTTTAGAAAAAAAATATATAAATGATTAAACATATGATATAAATAAGTGATACGATTTGACGTTTGAGTCTGACAAATGAATGATGAGTGATGTAAGTGATTAGTGATGGTTTTGAAGGGATAAATATGATTGGGACAAAATTCAAACACACTCCTATTTTATTATATAGATATTGACCATTTCCAAACAGATGAAAACAAAGAAAAGAAAACACGATACCGGCAATAAGCATATACTGAGAGAGAAAAAAAATACTACAGAGACAAAGGAATGAGAGATATTCCTATATATACTTCTAATAAAAGAGTTCAAAATATTTTGTAAAATCTAAAAGGTATGAAAGAAATAAAAATATATGGGTTTGACTCTTACCCTAATCCTCTTCTAATTTTTAATTATACATCAATGAATAATGAATTTTCAATGGTTGTGTTTGACTTTTAACTATGGTATTCTTCTAATTTTTTATTATATATCAATAAATAATGAATTTTTTATGATTGTGCTTATGACCTAAAAATTAGCAATTTTTTTTTTTGCCATCATATAGATGCTCTAACTTGATATTAGATATATCTCTCTTTCTACATATATCTACACAAATAATGAATTGCCTATGATTGTGTTTATCACCTAAAAATTAGCAATTTTTTTTCCATGTAGTATTAGAATTCTAGTAAAGTTTAATGAATAAAATGGAAAAGGAAAAATGTTCTCATAAGTCATAGAGACAAAATTTATCTAGTTAATATTTTGCAGGCATAATTGATTTTATGGTAATAATTAGAGGTAAAATAGGAAATCAAAAATTTTTCACAGATAAAAATTAGCAATTTTTTTTCCATGTAGTATTAGAATTCTAGTTAAGTTTAATGAATAGAATGGAAAAGGAAAAATGTATTGATAAGTCATAGAGATAAAGTTTATTTATCTAATATTTTGGAAATCATAAAAATAAAGTTTATCTAACTAATGTTTTTGTGGGTATAATTAATTTTATGTTAATAATTAGGGGTAAAATAAGAAATCAAAAATTTTTCACAGATACTTATATTTATAAGTAGTATATATACATTTATCACAAAGACAAAAAACAGTTAAGATCAGTTCTGAGTTAGAAAAAGATAAATCCTATAGTTTATATAATCTCAAAATGTTCAAAGCTCAGATCACTTAAAAAATGTTAATCTAACGGATCAGATTCACTCTGAAATTTTTTCTATTTTCGCTCACAAAACTTTCCATTTTTCATTTCCCTAATTAATGACTCTAATCCCGAACCAACGCCGGAAGGTTCCCATAAATCTCACGCCTCTCTCGGTCTCTTCCCACAAATCCCAAATTTCACGCCTAAAATCTCAAACCTTCTCACAAATCTTAATCCTCACCATGTCTTCCCCCAAATCTCCCAAACCTCTTCTCTTCCAAATCCCCTTGGTTTGTCTCCACTATTTTAACACTCACCCCACCGCTACTCATCCACCGCCATTGCCAGTTGCAGCTGGTAGGTATGATTCCCTCTCTCGCTGCCCCTCTCTCTCTCCCTCTGCTTATTTTCTCTAGATTGCTCAGTCTGCACGCACAACATACACATCGCACGACACCTATAAGACGTTCGATCAAATGCCACAGATGTGATGACCAACTCTCTGCGCATTACACACACACACACACACGCCACATGCACACACTCAGAGCACCCCCCATAGCATGCTCATTCTTTTGGATTTTTATTAATTGTTTAAACATTGCTTTTGAAAACTAACATTGCGATATGTTATTGGTTGTTTTTTAATGGTTTAAAACATTGCAATTGAGTTTTTTTTTTTATATTGGTGGTGTTCATTTTCATCGGTTTGCATGAATGTTGATTTCATGAGATTGATTTTTTTGTTATAATGAATTTTCTAACATGAAAGATTATGTTAGGATGTTTGTCTTCCTTCTATGTTGATGTGCCACCATTAGTGACCTGTACAAGGCCAAAACTCTCTCCTGTGTGTTTATGTGCGGGTTTCATGTGACCAACATTGTTTCTAAACCTTTGCTTTTCTTTTTATTGATTGCAGGTTTAGTTAAATGCATTGAGCATCGAATGAGTGATTACAACGCAAGGTTGTACCAATATTAGTATTGGAGATAAAACTAAGTCGCAGAGACTTGAGCATCACCCCCTTCTCGATTGGAATACATCCACCAACCATTGCTAAATTTGTTTACAATCTAAAGAAAGGAAAATTTGATGCTACTAGTTTTTTTGCAAACATTAGGGAATGTTTACAAGAACCAAATGGTTTGGTTAAGTTGCAAACAACATTCAAAAGATATGTGCCCTAGCGTATCGATTAGGAGAGATCATCCATGGCAGAATAGTTGATGGCCGTGATGATCAGACAGAAGGAGAAATGGATTTGGACGAGGGGTGTTGGGTTACGATGTCTTGCAATAAGAGGAAGATTTGGAAGAGGGCGAGGGGAACTATTTCGTTGGTGAATCTCAAATAAAAAGCCTAAACAATATCGTTTTAATTGACCGACTTCTCCCTAAACAATGTCCCTTTTCTTGTAGTGGAGGTGCAAGAAGTAGACAATGAACCAACCATCTCCTCAGTACTAATAAATTGGCATTCTGATTAGAGTGGTCAATTAACTCAAGACCAAACGACACAAATCCCACATTAACAAGTGTTTAATGATATGGGGAAGAGCTACCTATGTGGTATAGCCCAACAATGGGTGTTTTCCCAAATTAAAAAAAAAAAAGGAGTCTTTGGAAGCTAGTACAATTTTTAACAATTATTAGGCTGAAAGTCTAAGCGGAGAAAGATTTTGGCTAAAATTTTATTTGGGAAGCAAATGTCTAATATACCCTTAACAACAAATACTTGTTCTCATAAAACTAATTAGAAAACTTTACTTATAATTAAAAAAAAATTTAGAGTGCATCATAATATAAATTCACATTATCAAAAAACTGTGACAGAGAATAGAATGACAAATAACAATGACACACAGAAAAAAACAGTGACACGAGGAAAAACAACAGGGACAGAAGGGCAAAAAAAGTGACAGATGAAAAAGAAAAAAAGTGACAAAATACCGTGACTCGAAGATCAACAATCAAATTGAAGAATCCATGGAAATGTACTTCTAAATTGCATACTAAAACTACAAAAAACTAAGATTGCTAATTTAAATGAACAAGATTTTTCCTTAATCAAAAAACTCTTTTAATATGGTTAACACTCCACCAACAACAAAATAAAAGAAAATAATTCTTGTCGAAATACGATACTTTGGAAAATTTATGGTAATTCAAAAGAAGTGACTCCAATGAATTTTGTTTTGTTTTGGTACTAAAAAGTAATAAAGCACGCACCAATGTGCTTGGTACATCCATGTAAGAAATCACCACTTTTGTTTACCCGAAATTGTTTGCAGTCAACCCATTTTTCTTGGCAGCACCGTCTTCTTCTTCGGTGCCGTTTGATAGGTCCTCTTATAACAGTTACTGAATTGCAGTCCATTTGGTTTCCTTCATTTCGTCTTCTTCTCCGGCGCAGTTTGATGCGGAAAAGAAAATTGGAGTCCGTTTAGTTTCAATGTAAAAACGTAATGATTTGACAAGTTTCAGTTACTTATGGCAAAGATTTTGAGAATTAAATTTTCAAAATTCAAACGGTTTCTAAATCACAATAGTTTGAAAAATATATTATGACAACTTTACATATCTGAAGATAAGAAAATTATCAATCTATTATGCATTAACTAATGTAATAAAATTGAAATGTGTATCTGCTGACTGAATTTCTGGGTTGTAGAAGACTTAATGGCTTAAAAGTCTGAACTGTGTATTTAAAGCCAAATAAGTAGTTTAAGGTGTACCCACCAACAATTCGCCCAAAAAAAAAAGTGTAAAGAAGCCCCAAGTCGGATCATTGATTTGCTTGCACATCTCATAATTTTGATGTTATTGTCAGCTTAATATTCTTCAAAGGAGGGGACAATTCACTTAACGTCTTTGGTTCTTGAAAATGAGGATCAATGACATGGATTTCTTTCTCAGGTATGCACAAAAGAAATCAAAGTTTATGGGATAAAATATGTTTTTGGCCTCTTTTGGCTTTGGTGTGTCCTCATTTTGCTAGAATTTCTCTATTCTTGATTAGGTGGGAGTGAAAATCCATATGCGATTTGTTATTATATCCTTCCTTTCTTGTATTTCTTTCATTTTTATGTTTTGATGGACCACTCGTCGTCCATCTTTGTAATATTTTTATAGTGAATAATTTTTATCAATAAAGGAAAGAAATCCTAATCTTCATGTATTGAAGGCAATGTGAGGAATTTTGGTATTAAATTTCATCTTACAAAGTTAAGAATAGAAAATACTTTACAATATGCAAATTACAACATAGTAATTTTAATGCGAATGTTTAACATTTTTCCACGCAAGAGTCTTTTGCCTTTTACGAAACTCAAATTTTCAAGATCTTATTGATGTTGCTCTTTCTGCATTTGTATATCCCAACGCTAAAAGCTCCAACTTAAATTATTTTTTAACATTTTGCTTAGGAATGCAATAAGTTTTGATTACGATTCAACGAAGCTTACAAAAGAAGGTTAAAAAAATATTATTTTATTATATATATATATATATATATTAGGAGTAATCTGTATTTTGAGACATGATATAATGTGAATAATTTTGAGAGCGATGTTGGTGACCGTTGAATGATTCTATTTAAGATTATAGATTTTTTTTTTTAGGCAAAATGTTATCCACACTCCTTCTAATTTATCATATCTTAAAAGACACTCACTCTATTTTCTGATTCTTCATCGAAGCCCTCTATCAGATTAAAAGCCTTAAATTGTTAATGATATATTTTAGGAAATATTTCATCTACATTCTTCTAGATAGACATCTCTTCAATGAGACACCCTCTATTTTATAAATTTTTTTACGTATTAAAATTTTGGCAGATTCAAGTTCGATTCGAGTCGATTAAAATTCATTTTTAATTGGTTCGAATCAAATTTTAATCGTCTCACATTGAATTTTACATGGCCCAAATTTTGGTACATTAAAAAATATAAATTTTAATCGACTCAAATTTTAATATATAAAAAATAAATTTTAATAAATTTGAATCTAATTTTAATTGACACGAAGTTAAATAAGTAAGAAATAAAAATTTTAATCAACTCGAATCAAATTTTAATCGGTGCTAACAGTTCAAGTTGAGTTCGAATTGGTTTGAATTTTATTACGTAAAAAAAAAAAGAATTTTAATAGAAGCGAATTTTAATACGTAAAAAAATAATATTTAATCAGCTCGAATCAAATTTTAATCTGCTCAAATTTTAATATGTAGGAAAATAAATTTTAATCAGCTCGAATTTTAATATGTAAAAAATTAATTTTTAATGGCTTGAAATTTATGCAGAAAAATTATTTGGGGTTTATGTAGGGATAGTTTTGGTATTTTAGATGAATTTTTATTTTATTAAAAATGGTGGTTTAATGGCAGGTAATGCCAGTGATGTTTAAATGCAAACTAGAAGAGATGTTAGTGATATTTTGAATAATAGAGGGAGTGCTTTTGAAGATATGATAAACTAAAAAAGATGTGACTAAAATTTTCCCTTTTTTCTTTTTTTATTTTCAACATTATGACCAAAGAGAAATGAAGGTGACTGATAGTGGAAGTATCTGATCTGATAACAGGAGTTATTGAATAAAAACATGCTTTTGGCGAAGAATTTAAAAATATAAAGATTTAATGATGGCATTGTTAGAAAACATTACATTATGATTAATTTCTTGTAATGTTAAGACAGGAAATGAACATATGCTCTAGGAATTTTTTGAGAAAAGAATTATCAAAAATTTTCACTATTCAATGGTTTTTTGCTGTTCTGACTTAATATCCTCTCTTCTCTAAATTACATCCTCATCTCTAAACGTGAGGAATCCTACTTTAACCTCTAAAGCTCAAAAATGCCTTCACCTCTAAAGCTCAAAAACACATCGTTGGCATCTTGGTCTCCTGCAGTAGCGCCATTGAACAAATCTAAGGAATGAAAGATCAAACAATCCGTGCTCTGCTTACACACCACAGCTATATGCAGGAAATGTCAAACTGGGTTGATTTACCCTAGTTCTTTAAACTAGTGGGCTCCAATTCTATAATTCCTTTTTTAAATTTGTTTTTGTACGTAGAAAGTACATTCCAAACCCATTTTAGCACAATTGGTAGACTATTCTCAAGGCATCTAACAAGGTGAAAATCGATTAGTTGGGCTCAATTAAATACCCTTATCAATTAATCCAAATAAGCCAAGAACTTCATTTAGGTCTAATATCTTAAACTTGTAAACTTGCACATCAGACATGTGTCACTGTAAACGCGAAGTAGAATCGCATCTACCCGGGCAATGCATGGCAAGTGTGTAAGGTTAAAATGGGTGGGTACAAGGTAAGTAACTAGATTTATTATAGTTGAAATGTTAAAATATAAATAAACAAATTTATAGTGGTGAAACTATAAATAGGTAGATTTACTATGGTTAAAATATCAAAATATAAGTTGTAAAATAAATCGTTAAATTGAAACGATCTATGCCGTTGTTGTGTTTTAATTTCATGTAATATTAATTTCTAGGTAGTTGTATCTATTGTTTGGATAGTACGATTCATCACATTGATGCTTTACTGATGCTCAAACGGAGAGGGGGAGAGTCCTTTCGGCAGTACACAATTAGGTACTAGGAAGAGGTTAATAAGGTCGAGGCTTGCTTGGAAGCAATGACTACAGCAACATTTGGGTTGGAATTGTCCCGAGACATCAACCTCGACATATCTCTTACTAAGAGAGCCCCAGGAGATATGAAGAACTTGATGGCTCAGATAAATAAGTATGCCAGGGTGGAGGAAGAGTCCATGATGCCCAAGAATAGGGTCCCAGCGTCGAGGAAAAGGGAGAAGGAACCACCGGCAAAGAGAGGGGCTCCCATCCCGCCTCTAAATCGTTTGTCCTTTCAAGGGGTGAACATGATCTTCAAGGAACCCATTTATAAGATATTGAATAAGATAAAAGGGAAGTCTTTCTTCAAGTGGCTCCCCAAGATGCAAGGAGACCCATCAATGAGAGACTCGATGTCTCGGTGTTCTTATCACAGGGATGTAGGGCATTTGGTTGAAGACTGTAGAGTGTATAAGTCCTTCTGCGAGCAATTGGTCCGAGATGGGCATCTAGGGGAGTTCATTGATAGGAGACCCCTGGGGGCTCGGCGGAGGAAGGAGCCGGCACGCCTCAGGAAGCAGCAACTGTGATTGAAGTCATACACGCTTGCACTGTCGAGAGACCGACGTATAATTCCCTCCGAGCCGACCTCCAAAGGGTCTTGCAAGCAGTGAAAGTGGAAGAGAGCAAGCATGGGGAACAGTTGTCTAAAAGGCCGCGTATTGATGCCGAGGTCATCCACTTTTTCGATGTCAGCCTGGGCGGGTTAGTACTCCTACATGAAGAAACTTTGATAATCACCCTATGAGTCGACAAGTATAATGTTAAGAGGATCTTGGTGGACTTGGGTAGATCATCCGAGGTGATGTATGACGACCACTTTCGTAAAATGGGTTTCACCCAAAAAGGCTTGAAATCGGTAAGGACACCCTCACAGGTTTCAACAATCCAACACCTTTCCCCTTGGGAAAATCACTCTCATAGTTCATGCCAGGATCGTTGCTGTCCTAGTGGAATTCGTGGTGGTAGATTTCAACTCGCCATATAATGCCATTATGGGCAGAACATGGTTACATCTGATGAAGGCAGTGCACTCGTCCTATTATCAAAATATCAAGTTTCCCACTTCGAGAGGTATCATGGAGATTTGTAGCGATCATGCGTCGTCAAAAAACTATTTTTATGCTGTAGTAAAGACTGGGGTCAGTAGCCGCGCTCGAGAGCGTGATCCCGAGGCGGTGGTGGCTAAATACCAATCACAGTTCTGTCGGCCTGGGGTGGATGAACCCATTACGGAATCGACTGACCGTTCCACGAAGGCCTTGGTCAAAGTTTTCTTGAATCCTGAGGATGAGGAAAGATTCTTTTTAATAGGGGCATCACTGGACAGTGCCGAGAAGTCTAACATCATAAAGTTCTTGCGCCAAAATGCTGATGTCTTTACATGGACTCAAAGTCGAGATGACGGGAATAAGGGCAGAGGTAACGACTCATCGGCTTCATGTAGACTTGTCCTTCAAACTCGTAAGACAAAAAGCTCGGAGAATGGCGCCTCATCACACAAAGGCCGTAGATGAAGAGATGGACAGGTTGTTGGGGGCGGGCTCAGTTAGAGAGTTGCAGTTCTCCCAATGGTTATCCAACAAGGTATGTGCTAAGAAAAAAGAGGTGAAATGGCAAGTTTGCATGGGTTTTATAGACTTGAACAAGATGTGCCCCAAGGACGAGTATCCATTGCCAAAAGTCGATTAGCTAGTAGATACGACCACGGGTCACAAACGTATCTCCTTCATGGATGCTTGAGCGGGTTACCACCAAATTTTCTTACATGAATCAGATTAGGAGAAAATAACATTCATTATGCCCTGACGGATCTATTGCTACATGGTAATGCTGATTGGGTTGAAGAATGTCGGTGCCACTAATTAGCGCTTGATGAATAAAATTTTTAAGCAACAACTCGGCGTGACCATGAAGGTTTACATTGATGATATGCTAGTGAAAAGTAGGGCGGGATCCGATCACCTCCAGGACCCCGGGACCACGTTTTCCATACTTCGAAGCTACAGTCTGAAGCTTAATGCCTCAAAGTGTGCTTTTGGCGTAAGCTCGGGCAAGTTCTTGGGATACCTAGTTACCCACAAGGCATTGAAGCCAACCCCAAGCAAATACAGGCCGTGTAGAACATCCAGGCGTTGAGGACTACCAAAGACATCCAGAATTTGGCTAGAATGCTAGCGGCCGCAACCGATTCATCTCCAAGTCCTCTGATAGATGCAAGTTGTTCTTCATCATGCTTAGGGTAGCGACAAAGGGAACCTGGGATGAGGAATGTGGCGGAGCGCTTGACGGGATTAAGGAGTACCTGAAGTCGCCTCCGACCTTGTCTGTCCCATTGGCGGGAAAAGTGCTAAACTTCTACTTGTCTGTCTTGTATGGGGCCGTTAGTGGAGCTCTGGTAAGGGAGAGTAAAGGGGCACAAAGGCCCATTTACTTCGTGAGAAAGACCTTGTTTGACGCCGAAATTATACTTGCCGATGGAGAAGCTTGTTCTAGCATTGGTAATTTCGGCGAGGAAACTTAGACACTATTTCCAGGCGCACACCATAGAAGTCTTGACTGATCGACCTCTCAAGCCCATTCTTCATAAAGTCAACATGTCTGGAAGGGTTGCCAAGTGAGCTATGAAACTCAGGGAGTTTGAAATAAGGTACAAACCCCGTACTTCAATTAAATGTGCAGATCCTTGCATATTTTATTGTTGAGTTCTTTGCGTTCGAGCACCCACAATAGGTGATAGCTTTTGATGACGATGTTTGGAACCTTCATGTTGATGGGTCCTCGAACGCAAGGGGGGCAGGGATAGGTGTAGTACTGGCCAGTTCCGGAAGATTTATAATAGAGCGACCTATCAGGTTGGGGTTCAAAACATCCAATAATGAGGCCGAGTACGAGGCGTTGTTGGCAGGACTCGATATTTCGTACTCGGTCGGGATTAGGCACCTCTATGTTTTCTGTGACTCCCAACTGGTAGTGAAATAGATCAATAACGACTTCAAATTTCGAGACAACAGGATGAAAGCATGCCATCAAAAGGCAACATCTAGAATCGAGCAGTTAGAGAAGGTGGAAGTATCCCAGATTTCAAGGGATCACAATACCCACGCTAACATGTTAGCCTATCTAGCCTCGACATTGGCCTCAGAGGTAACTCGGTGCATTGTCAATGAAATCCGGGAGAGTCCGAGTATAGGAAGAACGAAGGCCGATCAAATGTTGCCGATGCAAATGCAAAGATCGTCTTCGGGATGGATGGATCCCATAATCTCATATTTAACAGAAGGAGTACTCTCTAGGGACATCAGAGGAGCCAAGAAAATCAAACTAAAGGCTCCAAGGTTCTGGATATCCGCCGATCATAAGTTATATAGGAAATCCTTCTCAAGGCCGCACTTACTCTGTGTCCTCGAGGATAAAATAGAGCCTTTGCTCTATGAGATTCACGAAGGTATATGTGGGAGTCATATAGAAGAAAGATCCCTCACACACCGAGTGATGACTCAAGGGTATTGGTGGCCGTACATGTAGATGGATGCCAAGAGCTACGTTAAAAAATGTGACAAGTGTCAGAAATTTGCTCCCATCATCCGACAACCAGTAGGAGATTTAAACTTATTGACGAGTCCTTGCCCGTTCTCTCAGCAAGGGATGGATATTGTGGGACCTTTCCCAAGGGCCCCTTTAGACAAAAAATTCCTCCTAGTAACCACTGATTGTCTCACAAAGTGAATCAAAGTCGAGCCCCTAAGCCGTATTCGGGATGTCAAAACGAAGAAATTTGTCTGGCAGAACATTATCACTTGGTTCGAATCCCTCGGGCGATCATCTTGGACAACGACACTCAATTCAACAATAGCCCATTTAGGGAGTTCTTTTCAGAATTTGGAATACGCAATTATTATTCCACACCTGGCTACTCGCAAAGTAATGAACAAGCATAGGTCTCAAATAAGACAGTGTTAGTCAGAATCAAAAAGAGATTGAAAAAGGCGAAGGAAAAGTGGACCGAGGAGTTACTCAATGTGCTATGGGGCCTATAGGATCACGCCGAGGACTTCAACAGCAAAAACGCCATATGCCATGACATATGGGGTTGAGGCTGTCATCTCACTAGAAGTAGGGCTCCCAACGATACGAAACCAAGCCTTTGAGTTAGGGAACAATGATCAGACGCTTGCCAAAGATCTTAATATGGCTGAAGAGATAAGAGAACTGGCATCCATCAAGTAAGCAAAGTACCAAGGAGAGTTGTCAAGACAAAACGAGAAGAAGGTCTAGACGAGGAGTTTCCAAGTAGGAGACTGGATGTTACACAAAAGTTTTAACACGAGCCTTGCTCTAGGTAGTTAGGGGTGCGACCCCAAGAGGTATGAGACTCCACCATTGGAGCAATGCCCTTAAAAGTTTAACACGAGCCTTGCATTCGGTTGTTAGGGGCATGACTCCGAGGGGTATGAGACTCCACCCTTAGAGAACCGCCCTCAAAATTTTAACACGAGCCTGTGCTCGGTTGTTAAGGGCATAGCCCAAAGGGGTATAAGACTCCACCCTTGGACCAACACCCTTAAAAGTTTAACATGAGCCTTGCGCTCAGTCGTTAGGGGCACGACCCCGAGGGATATGAGACTTCACCCTTAGAGCAACGCCCTCAAAAGTTTAATACGAGCTTTGTGCTCGTCGTTAGGGGAACGACCCCGAGGGGTTTAAGATCCAAATACTTGTGCATTTTCATGATTTTATGAACTTGGAGTTCGAGGAACAGTTCAATAGAATAAAATACAGTCAACAAAATAAAAGAAGATCATAATGAAAAGGAAATTTCATTAACAAAAAAGGTGATTTGCGTCCCTATAACATACAAACAAAAGAAAGTACAGAAGAGAATATACTAAGCCCCTACTCTACCCTCAGGGTCAGGCTGCTCTTCGCAGTCAACCTCTTCGCCGTTAAGACCCACCACGACCCCTCAACGACTCCTCCCTAACACCAAGTATCTCATCAAGCTCAGTATCGAGCACCCTAGGAAGAATGATAGGAGTGCTGGGAGAGAGATCACTGCTCTGGCTTGGGGAGTAGGAGAAGGAAGCAAAGGAAGGGAG
>CAUOFW020007256.1:0-21570 GCA_963454935.2 Ilex paraguariensis | reverse complement strand
ATAGAGAGAATATTTTTGAAGATATGATAAACCGGAAAGAGTGTGGTTGGAAATTTTCTTTTATATATATATGTAGAAATAAATAGTGAATTATGTCATTATGTAATGGAATTTAATGTGTAATTACGATATATATTAGCAAAAATTAAATTTATTTAAACCATACAAAATTAAGTTCTAATAGAGTGATTTATATCAATTTAGAATCAAATTTATTATTGGGATTGAGTTCATAATTTTTAACAAATTTGGATATTGAGTATAAATAAAATATATTTGATAGTTCAATTAGATATTAATATTCAATTTTAATTCAAATTTATTAAATATTCTAATTCAAACAATCTCTTGCTACAATACCTTGATCCCCTGTAATATATTTTCTATTTAATTTTTTTATTGACAAATTATTATTATTAAATGAGTAAGGAATTCAAACTTATATATATGAGTTTCATTTAAATATATAATAAGTAATTCGACAAAAAAATATATTAAAAGAAATCGTTCCTCCTAAGCTACGAATGAGCGAGAGTTCAAGGTTCAACTCCAGTCGACTCCGAATGCTGATGAAATTAATCCTCTGCTCGCCACAGTGAAACAGTAGCTGTACGTCTCCAGTAATCGAGAAAACCGTATTTTGGGGAATCGAAACCCGAAACCCTAAAAAAATCCAGATTGATTGGCTACGTGATAAATCTATTCTTTGTGGGGGCATCGAATATCGCTGGATACGCTCCCCTCACCATCTCACTGTATAAACACTTGCCCTATTCATCTCTAGAGACTTCCAAATTCCATTTCTCTCTCTCTCATCGTCACCATGCTTCTCAAAGCTTCCTTCATACAGGAATGCTTAAGCGTAGACCCCAAGTATTTTCTCTCTCCAGTTCATCTTTACTTTCTCCGTCATTCTTCGATCGTCTTTGATCCCGGATATATGTTCGATTCGGCATGAGACATCGGATCTGCGTTAGTCAATCACTCCACTGCATAATGCGCTCAATGCTGTTTTTCGTATAGCGGTAATTGCTGATTATTTGATTTTCCGTTTCGTTCTGGTTGAAAAAGAAGGGAGGGAAAGAAATCGTTCGAAACTGGAGCGAAGCTTTTATCATCATATGTGGAATCTTTTTCTAAAGGGAACGATGCTTTTAGCATTTTACTTTTTTGTTTCCTCTCACTTTTTCTTGTTCATTGAGAGAATCAAGCGGAGTTTTACCTTCTTCTTTAATGAGAATGTGTTGTTTTTGATGTTTTATTTTACCAATTCAGTTGTTTTTCCTTTCTGTAGTGTTTTGGAGATCAATTAATTTGATGCGGACCTGCCTCTCCTCTAAGGTGCGGATGCTAATTCTTTTTTTTTCTTCTTCTACTTTTCTCCTTTTTGTTCCTTAGAATCCAACTGCCTTGTAGGATTTGCTTTTGCTTGATAATAAGCATTGGTTTTTATGTCTAACAACTTGCGAAACTTTACCTCGAAGTATCATTCATCTCTATGAGCCTAGAATTTATGATCAGCTGCCATTAATCATATGTGTACTGTACTTGTAGCTATATAGGATGAGTAATAAGTTTCCATGGTGAAAGACACGGTTGTTTACTAGCTGCTTTCTAAGACTGTAAAGGGTGGACATATATAGTATAAACATATACAATTACGGATGGTATTCTTCCTTTATGTTACTTGGTACTTGACTAGCAAAAAACAGTAATTATGAATATATTATATGCATACATGGAATTGGAGATATATGTGGAAATATACATCTGCTTTCTTCTTCGTCTTCTTCTTCTTCTTCTTACCTGGTCAATGAGATGGGTTATTTTTTCTCATCTTCTTGATTTCGTCTACCTTGAGAAGAGACATTGGTACTCCTTGTTTGTCCCTTTTTTATGTTTCCTTTTTCTTTCCTTTTTTTTTTAAATGTGTTCTGGGGATATTGGAATGTACATATATTTTATTGGCTGTAGTACTCTCAGTTTTTCCTTCTTTGTTCAAATTGCCAATGTTTTCTAGGAGGATCTTCTCTGGTCTCGCACAGACCTTTATTCCTCAACTCTATGCATTTTGGAAAAAAAAGAATAAAGTTCAATATTTAGCAAAATTGCATTTGCTTTTGACATGACTTCATTCTTTTAAACGATTCATATCAAGGTCTTGTTCAGGACCACACCTAGACCAAGAGTATAGAGGTGGCTGCCTACAGCCTCAAAAGTTTACACATGTTTTAGGGCCACAAATAACCAAGCTGATGGGCTTTGCAATGAGTTAAATTGTAATGTAATTAGGGTTAAAAAAGAGAAGAGAAGATTAGAAAGAGAAGGGAAAAGATTGGGAAAAGAGAGTAGTGAAATACGAAACTACCCTTAGTGTACGAATAACATATAACAACACTTTTCCTCAAGTTGGTGCATAAATATGCATCATGCCCAACTTCCAAACAATGAGATGAAAAACTTTATTACTAAGGCTTTGTGTGAAAACAACAGCCAATTGATTTTTTGATTTCACAGAAGGTATGTAAATAAAACCCTTGTTTAACTTTTATTTAATAAAGTCTTGATCAATTTCAACATGTATAGTTTTGTCATGTTGAATTGAATTATGAGCAATATTGAATCATTGATAGCAACTTTGTTGTCACAGTTTAGTCTCACTGGTTTATTATCATAGATTCTCATCTCTCCCAATAACATTTGGAGTCATAAGTTCACAGGCTCCATGGATCATTATTTTGCATTCAGGATGCAATAGACTAAAGAAGGCTGCCTATCATCCATTGAGCTTGTTCAGTTTGCATCACTAAATGTTTGTAGTTTTAAGTGCCCATTATTGGAGAATAAGATCTTTTTTCTTGGAGTTGGCTTGAGATACCTCAAAATGCGATAAATAGTTTCAAGATGTAGAGTTTGAGGATCATGCATGACTTGACTAACAACACCTATTGCGTAAACTATACCTGTCTGAGTATGTGAGAGATATATCAATCTGTCCACCAGCCTCTGGTATATTTTCCTTTCTACTATTGCACCAACACCACATAGTCGATGGTCGACTTTTATAGGAAAATATGTGGGTCTATATTCCAACACTCATGCATTTTCAAGAAGATCAAGAATATACTTCCTTTGAGAAATAAAAATGCTTTTATTTGATCTGATAATCTCTATCCCAAGAAAATACCTTAATAGACTAAGTGCTTGATTTCAAACTCCTTACCCAATTGAATCTTCAATTTGGTAACTTGATGCTCATCATTCCTAGTTATTACTGTGTCATCTACATATACAAAGATAATTGTAATCTTGCCATTAACCTACTTAACAAATATAGTATGGTCAGCATGACTTTGTTTATACCTAAATTTTAGCATAATTTAAAGAAACCTATTAAACCAAGCTTTAAGAGATTGCTTCAATCTATAGAGGGGCTTCTTCAACTTACACGCTTTCCTTTTTGTTGTCGGAGATAAAAAATCTGGAGAAATCTCTATGTACACATCCTCATACTTCAAGTCTCCATATATGAAGACATTTTTTACATCCAATTGCTGTGAATTCCGTCCCAAATTTGCGGCACAAAAGTTAATATCAATTATAGAATTCATTTTTGTCACATGAGTAAAGGTTTTTTGATAATCAACACCATCAATATCTTGGCAATCAACCTATCTTTGTGCCTCTTAAGAATCCTATCATATTGTTGTTTGACGTAAACACCCATTTGCACACTATAGCCTTTACTCCGGGAGGAATAAGAACTAACTCTCATGTAGGAATGTCAGTGGACCGAAACGGGGGTGGGGAGTGTAGTCTTCATCCCCGTACCCACTTAAAAGAACTCCATCCGTTCCCGGTCCACCATTGTTAACGGATATAGTTTTTATCCCCATTCTCGTCCACGAGTAAATTTCTAATTTCCGTCCCCGTCCCTGTCCCCGTCCCCGTCCCCGCTACCCTCATACCCGCCTAAGCCCAAACCCAAGTCCAAGTCCAAGCCCAAACCCAAACCCAAGCCTAAGCTCAAGTTCAAGTAGGGGTGCAACTTGGGTTGGGCAATCCGATTTCAACCCAATCCCAACTCGAAAAAATTAGAGCTTGGGCAAGGGTTTTTAATACTTGGGTCAAAAAACTCTAACTTGAATTCAATTTGGGTTGGGCTCGGGTTAAGGCCTCGTGAACCCGAGTTCAATCTGAACCCGACAAATTTTAAAATTTTTATATATATATATATATATATATATATATATAAAGTATTAGCACTGGTTTTTCATTTTTGTTCTATCGTTCTCTGTCTTTCTCTCGTTCTCTTTGCCTCTCTCGTTAAAAACTTGGTTGAAGTTATTGGTTGTTAATTTAGGTGAATATTATGTAATATATGTATTAGATTTAGAACAACAAGCCTATTTTAGGCTCTATCTGAATTGAACCCGTAAAGTAACCCGAAATCATCAACCCGAATTCAACCCGAGCCCGCCTGAATTAAACTCGGGCAGTGCTCGGGTTGAGTTTCCCAACCCGAGGTAGGGTTAGAGTTGAAGATTATATACCTAGCGTTGGGCTAGGGTTGATTGTCCAACCCGCCCAAGTTGCACTCCTAAGTCCAAGTAGCATATAATTCAAAATTTTAAATAAATTTAATATTTTTAATAATGCAACAACATTTTAAATAATTTAACATAATCTAACACAACATAATGTAGATAGCAAAATATAAAAGTCAAAACAATATAGTATTTTATTTAAAGTGTCATTGGACCACAAAAAGAGAAACGGAACTATTAGAGAGAAATGAAGAAAAGGAAAATAAAATTGAATTAAGAAAACGATAACACTACATTTGAAGTTTCCTAGAAGAATTTTTGTTATTACAATTCATATTACAGCTATGAAGTGTTAAAAGATGAAAACATAAAATTTCGTTAATTCAAAAATTCTTCTAATTTCTTAGTTCACTCTAGCAGAGAAACTCATCAACTTCCATTCACAATATTTCTACCCACGATGAAATGCAAAACTATCTTACTCTCTCTTATTTGTTTTTAGAGCATGATCAATCCAAACTACTAACAGTTTTAATTAGTGAACACAAATAGAAAAAAGAACAATCAAGAAAAAAAATTGATAAGATTACTACATAGCAATGCCACTTGTTAGTTTGATTATCATATTTCTAGATTGGTAGTTACAGTAAATAAGTTTAGTTAGGGTTTGGGAGTATATATATATATATATATATATAAGGGCGGGTGCGGGGCGGGGGTAAGGGTTAGTCCATCTCCTACCTTCATCTCCGTACGGTTTTATACGGGTATTCTCGTATATGTCCACTGTCCAATACGTATAGTCCATCCCCAGTGCAAACGGGGTGGGTTTGGACGAATACCTATTTTTCCCCGGTTCATTGCCATCCCTACTCCCATGTATCATTTTTCTTCAAGGCTTCCATTTTCTTTGTCACAACGTTTTCTCCAATATAATCCGAAGAGCTTCTTTCCAACCTTAAGAAATGAATATAAAAGACAAGTAGAAAACAAAAGTACGATATGATGGAGATAGGAAATTATAAGAAATAAAATTAGAGATAAGACGTTGAGTATAAGCTCGAACACCCTTTCTGATTGCAATAGGAAGCTTAGAGTCATCAACAACCGAATTATCAATAATAAAAGTAATAAGTGGAGGTTCATTACCCTATGAATCAATAGATGATGGATTGGATTTAACAATCTGACTGATGCGGTGGCAGATGAGTAATTTGTACTTTTAGGCTCCATAAATAAGTCTTTAGGTTATCATTGTGTAGGTGAACACTATGTGGGTCACTACTATCACTTTTTTTTTTCCATAAGTTATTTTCCTTAACTAACATTCCATTAAACTGACAATTGAGAAAGAGGCTCTTGACAAAACATCTCTATCTCTATAGTGGTATTCTTCCGCACGTCTAAGTAGTAGAGAAGGACTCAAATTCACGAAATGTAACATCCATGTTGACATACATTTTCTATGACTATGGATATAACATTTATATCCTTTTTGGGTGAACAAGTAACCAACAAAAATGCATTGTAGAGCCCTGGGGCTCAAGTTTTCCCCTAGAGGGTCTGTGATTATGTATAAAATAAATACACCCAAAAACTTTAGGGGGAAGGAATAGAAATAGAAGGAATCGGAAAAGACATTCGATAGGAGACTAAAATTGAATGACACTCAAGAGTAGAGTAATAAGATAAGCAACGGTAAGAATTGTATCCCCTTAGTTAGATAGAAGAACATTAATAGTGAACATCAATGAGCGAGCAACCTCAAGGTGATGATTTTTTCACTTAGCAACACTATTTTGCTCGGGGTACTAGGACAAGTGTTTTGATATAGGATGCCATTTTTATTGAGATAAGAACGAAATTTTTTATCAATGTACTTAGTTCCATGATTATTTCGAAGAATTTTAACTTTGACATCAAACTAAGTACCCACCATTTTATGAAAAGATCTAAATTAGGAAAAAACTTCATCTTTATTCTGTAGTACATAAACTCAAGTAATAGAGAATAACAATTAGTAAAGATAACAAACTATCGCTAATCAGAAGTAAACACAACACGAGAAGGGTGGAATAAATAATGACAAAATGTGCAGTATTTTTATGATTAGTATAGGATAAGATGAATGATTATGCTTGGCAAATTCACAAAACATCACAAATGAAGATTGTCTACTACACTTCTTCACTAGATTAGGAAAAAGATGCTTTAAAACGCCAGATGATGGATGATGTAAGAGTTGAAGGGTTGAAACACTATTTGCTTGGAGAGTTGTCAAGTCAGATAGACTTAGAAGAAGCTTCAGCATTCAAAAGGTATAGATCATCATGTGTTCTACCACTATCAATTGTTTTTCTGATTTCAACTCCTAAAAGATATAATGAGTTGGGGAAAAAGTCATTGAACAATTTAAGGATTTGGTAATATTATTAATAGACAATAAATTCGTGGGGAAATTAGGAACATGGAAAAAGAAGATAGAGATAAAAAAGGTGAACAGTCAATTGAACTTTTCCCAGAAATTGAGGATAAAGCTTCATCTGTCACCCAAACTTTATCCCTACTAGAACAATGTAGTATATAAAGATAAAAGATTAGATCTTGTCATGTGATCCATGACTTCAGAACTTATTATTCAAGGAGTATATGAGGATGACACAATAAACACAATAGCAGATTTACTTGTATGAGCAAAGTTAGGAGAAGAGGTAGGATTAGGAGCTGTGTGGTAGATGAAACATTAAGTTGAGCCATCAACCGCCTAAGAGACTGCATCTCATCATGAGAGAAATTACTAGAGGTTACACTATCTTTCGGCATGTCCACACAATAGGAATAAACAATCACAACGACATATCATAAAACCATCAAAATGGCCAAAGCATTTATTTTTATTTTGGTCAAGGTCAACATTTCCAATAGTCCCAAAAATTAGCCTCAACTTAAAAAATGCCTCAACAGTGGCTAAAATTTTTTTGGACAGTAGCCAAAAGAGTCCCAAAAATCCCCAAAAATTGAACAACCAGAATAATAATATTATTGTGGTGAAATATCACTAGAGCAATAACTAGAGACCAATATATTAAAATAGTCCCAATTTAGAGCAAAAAAAGGCACTGGACAACAGCTTCGAAATAATAGAGGCAAGTAAGAGGGACTCAAATAGCGGCCAATAAGTCGGGAACAGTAGCCCCAAAATTGGCCAGGTGCAAAAATAGTCTAGAAACACACTATGGAAACTTACTGCCTAAAGTTAATGGACCAAAAATTCACTATCGAAATTGAATTCATTACCTGAACTGAACATGGACAAAAAACACCCTATGGCCAGGTGCAAAAATAGTCTAGAAACACACTATGGAAACTTACTGCCTAAAGTTAATGGACCAAAAATTCACTATCGAAATTGAATTCATTACCTGAACTGAACATGGACGAAAAACACCCTATCATATTGAACAAAGGCCAAAAGCAACCCTGTAGCGAAATAACTCAAACAGAAGCCAACAAAAATTGAATTGAGCAAAGGCCAAAAAACACTACAGCAGAGCCTTAAAATTGGCCAAAAAACATCTCGCATCTAATACAACTCCAACAAAACTTTATGAACACGCAGATCTAACTCAGTTGCATCCCACTCGCTACCCACCCAGGGAAAGTGAAGTCAAAAAGCAATAAGATAGAAGCCCAAACAGTGGCCGAATCTAAGCAAGGGCGAAAAACCACTAGCCGAGCCTAAAAAATGGCCAAAAAGCATTGTAAATTTGATCCAACTTCAACAAAATAGTTTGGGTAGGTGGATCTACTCCATTCCAGTCCACACAAGAGAGATGGATCCAGAAAAATAGCTACAGTTCTAGCTGGTTGCCCTTACTCCCATAAAGTTGGAAACTTGGAAAGCAAGTTATGGAAAGTTTTGATTAATTAAAGAAGTCTTTCCCTTCATTCTAAGTCAAGCTCAGTTCAACTCGTCATATATATGGTAAGCAAGGGGCGTGGCCAAGAAGCAGATAGCGGACTGCCCTCTTCCCCTCGGGTACCATATTCAAGAAATCGTAGATTTGGTTCGAAATTGAAAAAAAGGACTAAAAATCTTCAAAAAATGGAAAGCACATTTAGATGATTCCAAAAAATTTTAAAAAAATTGCCACAAATTTTAGAACTTCAAGTTGATTTGGTACTATTCATAGATGACGTCAATATATTAGAAGATGACATCAGCCTGTCAAAAGAAGACGCTAGTCATTCCGTGCAAATTCAATACTTTTCAACTTTTTCTAACAATTTGGAGGATTCAAATTTGGATCATTCCTTTGATTCCAAGTTAAATTGTAATGTAATTAGGGTTTAGAAAGAGAAGAGAGAAGACTAGAAAGAGAAGAGAGAAGTTTGGGAAAAGAGAGTAGTATGTGAGGTTACATAGTTATATCCCACTTTTATATATAATCTCAAAGAAACTATCCTTAGTCTAGGAATAACACATAACATAACACAATGGGAATGACTATAATTCCAAAGCCCCAACTTTGTCATAAAACCAACTAAAACTCCAAACTAAGAGATTGTTGTGACCACATTATACTGCGGGTCACGCAAATGGCTAGCCTAGGTCTATTGTTCACACTTATGTGGTCTTGTGAAATAGTTAACCTGATTATTTGAATGGCACTGAAACTTGATTCCTATTTCCTAGTTGTCTATACTATTTATGTGTATACATTAAAAATAGTGAAAAATGTTACAAGTTAATATACATGTGTTAACTCTTAGGGAGTGTTTGGATGACATATTTGAAAAAGGAAGATAAGGCTAATATCATGTAATTGAATGTATTAATAGATTAAATGGAGAACAAGAATATAATCCAGCGTAATCTAACATTTGGCAATATGTTGGACCAAGAGCTAGATAATAGTTATCCAGTCAAACTTTTTGCATGGTTAGGTAATTTATTTTGTGTTATTTATGTTGATACCCTCAATCCACTAAAATCTAATTCCTGTCTGGTATGGCAATATCACAAACACTTGCTTAAACTTGTTAAGGCAACTAAGTATCAAGCTCAAAAAATACGAGGTGCCTTAATTCAAAAAAGCAAGAACTAACGAAAATCCTACAACTAGGCTTGGAGTCATATAGTTAACAACTTTTGAGATTGAGAATTGTTAATTATTATTGGGTAAAAATATTTGGTGTTATATAAATTTGTTGTCAACTCAGTTAGCGTGTATTATTGAAAATTAAATATAAACACTCGATTATTATTTTTTTGTGTCAAAAATGAAGAAAAATACATTTCATGTAAAGTAATTTTGATAATTATTTAAAATTAAAATTATCATAATAAATATTCATAAAATCTCATCTAAAATTTTTGCTTGGTACTTTTCTTTATGTTGAGTCGCCACTTATCAGTATTTGTTGCTTTATCATTATAACACAATCATTGCTACAGTATACCACCAGATGGTGTTGCTTTGTGGATCAAGTGAACAATGTAAATGATAGTTGCTTGATTGATGTTTACCCTAATGGTTTTAGAGGGGGTGAATAGGTTATAGGTCTTGTCATGAAGTGCGGAATGAATGGGTGAATAATTTATCAAGTTATGTGAAGTTATGTTCATGAGAAACAAACATTGGATGCATGCAACAATCAATCATTCCAAATAAAAGTACAAAATAAAGTCACTTGACTAAGTCGAGCTAACTATCCACTAGATCAATATATCAAGTTTCAAGAGGCCAAATATATTTAACATAACTATCTAACTCCACCTTTACTCTTTTTCTTGTTTGGATCCTGTTTTTGAGCTCCATACCAAGCTTTGATTGTTTTGGGGATGAACCATGATTTGAGTCCACAATTTTCTAATCAACGGTGTATTTGTGATTAATCGTCCATCATCGAAGGAATCACCCTCCTTGAATTCCGATTCAAAATCCTCCACAGTTATCTAAATTATCCCTAAAGGTTTCGTATGCCTACTCAGTTACTCGCACTAAATAGCCTATAATTTTTGTATTTAGTCTCTCAAGTTATGAACCTAAATTCTCAAGTATTGTTGCTTTAAGATCTTGGAAGGTTAGGATTTGGCTCTTCAGAATGTTTGAAGTCTCTCTCAGATTTTAGATTTTAGCTGCTTCATATTGTGTATAACCTGTCATATTGCAATTAGAAATGATCATATCGGTTGTGGTAGCAATATCTAGGAAATTGCGACGGGCCACTTGAATTCTGAGGCAAGGGTACTAGAAAATTCTAGACTTGGTTTTAGCATGGTTGTCAAGCTCTCAGCTAGTGCTTAAATAGCGTTGGTCGAATGAATTTCTCCAATCTTTTAAAGAGCAAGGGGTGTTGCTCATTCGTGCTTCATACCATGACTCCAAATGTGTTTTAAAAGTTATTTTTTCAATTACAAAATCACGAATTATACTACTGATCACAATTTTGAGTAAAATCCAATTTTAACCTAATGAAAGTAATGTCAATATGTGTCTGCATTGACTTACCTTTTCCTAACTAGTTGCATACCACGGTGTAGCTTAAAAATCATATTCTCTACTTGACTTGATCTTGAATGTTCAAGCTTTTGACCTGATGGACTTCGAGACTCAGAATTTGAGTAACACATTGAGATCATAACATTAGTTTTACAGGATATTTACTTATGCAGATACCTACACAAATATTTTGATCATTTGATAAATGTTTTCAAGTTTCAATGTCGAATAACAATTAAGTAAAATCAGTTTTTCCATACACTTGATTTACTTGGTAGAATATGTTGAAATTTGGTTTTGATTTTTTCCTTTGAATTTTATATTGTTGACCTAGTGATGTGTAGCTTGAATTATTGCTCACTAGGGTTGGCCAGATGCCAAATCATCTGAACAAGAAAGATAGTCTTTTCCATAGGAGTATGGTTTCCCATCATTGTGGATATGTTCTTGTTTGGAATTGGGTATACCATATTACATATAATGACAAGCTAAGTATGTCATGTGGAGCATGCACATAAGTATAGAGGCAAATTAAAACCTTACATGGAGCATATGATAGGCCATTGTCTGATCAAAGTCTTGGAATAAAGCAAAGCTTGTTTTACGTTACTTTGTCTTAACATTTTGGTATTGTTTTTTAGTTGATTTTTGTAGTTTTAGGACTTGAAGGTGATTGGTTACTTTATTGATTGTTGTATACAGGTTGTAGCTTTTAACTATTAGTCTTAATTTTAGTCAAGTTAAGCTACCGTGCCTCCTAGGTGGGTTGGGATAAGCTTTCTTCAAGTTATGTAGTCAGAGCCCTGGGGTTGGTTTTGTTTTGTTAAGATTAGTGATATTTTTGTTTGTAACCTGTCCTGTTTGTTTTTAGATGCGGGTGGCTACGAGATAGGCAATCTTATTTAGGGATCATTCCTATGTAATTCTCGGAGGGATTCCTAGATTGCTTGTTAAAGAATTGTGGGGAAGGATTGTTTCACTAGTTTGTGGCTCTACTTGGTGTGTGAGCAAAGACTCTTTTTGCTTGCAAATATCCTTTCTCGTCATCATACCACCATGATGACCAAGGTGAGTTTTGGTTGATGCTTGTCTTTGTGAATGACAAGGGCTACCAAAGGGTAACGAACAAAAGCTGAACAATGCTGTTGAAAGTTGTAATTCCTCGTGCTTGGAATTATTCCAGAGAAAGACAAGAAAATTTAGGTAACAATGTTAATGACCTGATTGTGATGATATTTGTAATCTAGAGGACAAACTTAGATGCATCTAAACAACCGTGGCTGCTGTTCTCAAATATACGAAAGTTGAAGCAACAGATGTACTAGATTTACAATCTTTTCAACCATTGATTTTACACTCTTAGAAAGATTTAACATGGTGATGGATAATGAATTCCCCTCATGATTGTTCTTGTTGCTTGTTGTATGGATTTGAGTGGCGTGGTGCGCACAAAGAAGGAATGGGGCCAAGTGGAACTTTCATAGGTAGCTAATTTTATGGTTTGGCAAATCAAATTGGACCTTAGATTAAATCTACTTTTCTTCTAGTTTTAGGCTTCATATAGTACTAAATCAAGTTGGGTTTCAATTGAATCAATTTTTAACATAGTTTTAATCTTAATATATGGTAGTTTTAGTGTCATTTGAGATGTGTATTCCATGTTTTACGACTTAAGGGTATATTGGTAATGGGACCAAATAATGTACTTGGATTATGATATTAGTCGACTGGTGCTATCATGGGTTACATTATGTTTGATATATCATTCTAGGTTGATTTCAATATGCTTTATGTAATGCTTAGAAGCTAATGACACATACAATAATCGTCACAATGATTTTTATCCTAAAATAATTAGAAGAGAAATGTTAGGAGGCTCCCATGATAAAAATTGATAGAAATCTAATCCATCAGATTTTCTACTTTGGTCTTTCTGCAGGTTGTTTCATTTTTCAAAAAAGTTACTTTACATTTCTGTCTCACTTTTCCTTGAAATTCAGTTTATGAATAATTACCACCAAGATGCATAAAATGGAAAAAGAGATGTCTACCGAAAGTGTCAGCCAATTGAGAGCAAGTCTTGTAGGGTTCAATGCGCAATGGCCTAAATAGTCCTTCAGTAGCATCCCACCTGGTCATAGTATAAAAATGCAAACACATTTTATTTTTTTTAAAGCTACAAATTGGTGTGTGTGCATGTGTAGAGAGCGAAACCAAGAGATTTGGGCAGAGAAGAAGGGTGCGCTGGCATGAGAGAACAAACGAGTGTGAAGTGAGAATGAGATCCCTAATGCTAAAGTCCCTCCCCTTTTTATATATAAAACCTGTAAACTTTGTTGAAATATTATACCAGTTTGAACCCCATTTTACAAATTTGATCCGGTTCAAGTTGCCATCTGAAGTTAAACTGAGTTGGAGTTTTTATGCTCAATCTGAATACTGAACATCTCTGCCAAGTATTGATTTTTTTTTTGGGTTGCGGTCTGGTTGGCCCGTGCAAGTTGCACCTTTGTGTACTAGAATAGTGGTCCATGGGCCTATTTATGCCTTGTAAATTAATGCATGGTTCTCAGTGGTTCTAAAATTTGTGTTATTAACTGAAGAATGTGTTCTTTGTAAATGAAACCTTTTGTATAATAAGGTTTGATTTTCTAGTTGTATCGACCTGTACTATGAAGTATGTGGAAAAATCATAATTGTTGAATTGAGAATTTGAGTCCCTAGCTCTCGAGATCATTCGATTCGTAAATGGACATATAAGAGTTTCACCTGCTGGTTTCAGGAGATTTTCAACCTAAACCATATTTTGTATTCTGTAAAATTTCTTCTTTATGCCTTTTTCTGCAACAGCGCCTGACAAGTGCCTATCTAGAGACTCCAGAATTTTTATTATTATTCCATCAACCTTGTGCGTCTAAATTCGAGTCATTTTTAACCCCTCTCCATTCAAAACGCCTACACTTTTTAAATCATACATTGGGATAACTTATACATGCTAAACTTTGATAGGCAGGACTATTCTTGGTTTTGAATACTTTCACATGTACATGTTCATAACAGAGCTAAATGCTTTTCTGTAGTTGTATGGAGTTACTGTAATTGGCTTTCCAACTTTTACAGGTATTTGAGCAGGACGAATTGCAGCTTAATTTTAGACTCAAGTTTGATTTATTGGAACATTTCAAGCACCACCACTAAGCTTGGGTTACTTTATTTACCTTAAGGGAAGTCCTGAACTAGGATCTGTGGATGACTCTTTATCTATCTGAATCTGAGAAGACGTCTTTCTCTTCATTCAAGGAAATTGCTGCTTTGAAGCATTCAGGAGAAATAAGATGGTTTTGAATCAACCACCCCAGGTTCAGTTTGCATGTTATTTCCATGACTTGAAAGCTTGGTCATTAATTGGAAGGCTAGCTGCATTAAAATCCTGTTGCTTAGAGTGTTCATAGTATCATTTAGAAAAACCTGTATCATGTTGCTGAACAATTACTCCATTATGTTGTCTTGCCTCTTCAAGAAAGTGATTTTTTTCCAATGACCCTTGTTTGTTACTTTCGACGTGGGTTACATGCCTCTATCTTTAAATCTGAAATTGGATGACTTTGTCCCAGCCAAAAATTCTCCTTTGTAAATCTGGAGGAATCATTAGTGTTCAAATTCGTTGGTTTCTTGTGTTATAAATTTGGAAAGTACATGGTCTCATCACCCTCTAGCCAGGACTGTTAATTTTCAATGTGCAGCTTTGTTTCTACAGCTGTATGGTAATCACTATTATGTCACATGATGGGAACTTATGAATCCAAATTAGGGTATGTAGGTTTATTTGTTTACCTTGATTCAGGGAGTTCTATTGTCCCAGGGATTAGTGTAGAAATGTTTTTTTTTTTGCAAATTGCTTTGACATTTGGGTTTCTATGTTGCAAGAAATACTTTCTGTGATGCATGTGCTTTGTTGTACTCTTGTACCACATAGTGCTGAGTTAAGTTTTGGTTTTACAAATAGCATGAATCATTTGGTGTAGTAGTCAAGTTCCAGTGATTAAAGTAGCTTGCCAGAAATTTAGAAGATCTGCTGTGTGTTTGTTGTTTCTGCGTTTTTAACGGAAGATGCAGTTATGGACTCTAATATTTGTATTGCGATCATAAAGAACTCTCTGCGTGCATCTCCCTAATTCCCCCCTCCACTCTCCCAAACCTTCTTTCTCTCTCTTACATACACTCTTTTGCATGCACGCATGGGAAACCACGAATGTTGCTGTTGTATATCAGAGTTTGTTTCCTGTCTATTTGTTTGTCCATGACTGGTGATCTGACTGCTTCTCTGTGTGCAGCTCTATATTTTTCATCACAGAAATCCAGGTTCTAGTCAACCAAGTATTTATCCCAGCTGTTTAGAAAATAAGGTTGATGGAATGAATTTGTTCTCAAATACTGATTTAACTCATAATGAGGTACGCACTCCATAATGTCTCCCTTGGACCTATTGGTTGATTATCTAAGTACGCACTCCATAATGTCTCCCTTGGACCTATTGGTTGATTATCTAAGTGCAATTAGAATGCTTTCCATTTAGTGAATCAATGGGCACTTTACCTTTCTGGGTTGGCAGTAAACGATCCATTCTACTTCTGATATCATATGCTATTTGTGGTGTACAGATTTAAGCTACTCTTAAGTATTTTGTAATCATTCTTTTTATATTATCATGCCACACTGCTGAGTTGCCTTTGCCATTTGCATTATTTTTCCAATTTATTTACTGCTACTGTTGGTAGTGTGTTCAAAGAAATCACTAAACTTATATATGACACAAGCTTGATAAAAAAAAGTGCTTTCTTTTATTGCTTGTGATGGTACTTTACATAGATAGGTGGTTCTTTTTTTAATCTTGTTGCAGGTGCCAAAGTTGATTCCATTAACTACATCTTACCAATATATTTTTTTTTTTCTGAAATCTCTGATAAACATACCACTTCTCACTAATAGAAGCATAACTTTTAACCATGTGCCTTTTGTTGATAATGATTCGGTTAACAAACTTCCACAATCGATCCATCTTTTTCCCTAATGCAGTTGTAGCCTGCTGCATTTGTCACCCAAAAACATATCTTGAATCAAGAGACTAATGAAGTTTTTGGTATTTTGGAGAAATATCAAACTACAAAGATGAGAAATTACCCCAATTTTGTACTTGTGCCTGTGGGTAGGCATAGCTGGAGATGCACAGGTGCCTGGGGTTCCTCCTCAATGTTTAAACCACTTGTGATGCAGGCATATCTTGTTGCCCCATTTACGTCCCTTGATCCATAAACCTGATGCAAAAACAATTGAGTGGGGGTTAACAGTGATAAAGCTCATATCTTCAAATTGGTTCAGCGATTCTGAAAGGGTATTTCTTTTTTTGAGAGCATATTGGAGACTTGTGTTATTGTGTACACCAATACCTTCTTATACAATTCCGTATTTTCTTGATGAAGTATGTTTACCTTCTTATGCAGTTCCACATTTTCTTGGTGCATGAGGTTTCCCTGCAATAAGGCCACATAAATTTAGCTACCAGAAGGTATTTGCTTTCAGAGAATAAAACAATAATGAGTGGCTGCAGTTTTCTAGGTTGACCTTTCGGTGTAGTTCTTGTAGTTCATCAATCAAAACTTGGTCCTACAAAATTAAAAGACTGTTAATGCAAGCGGTTGATTATAGAAGATTATGGAGCATTGAGTTTATGATGGGAGCGAGCATCAAACCTTTTTCATACGGACTCCCCGGAGACTCATTTCCAGTTGGTTCTCCAAGTTCTGTAAATCCTTCACACCCAAACCAGAAAGCTCTTCGCCCATCATTTGCCTGCAATTGTCAAATGTGTATGCAGACTAGAGTTATCTGTGACTGTAGTGTATGATTCTAGTTTTTAGCATCGTGATGAGGCACATCTATGAGATGAGACAATAGAAAAACAGTTTTATCTTTCATTATTTGGGTTTACACAATGTTAATCAACTCTATAATCTAACCTTTAATGGAATCCTGCTGCCTGGATCAAAATCTAGTCTATAATTAATGACTTCTACTTAGGAAGGTAGAAGAATTATACCAATCTTCATACTTAGCATTCCTCTATGTTCAAATCAAACATTTTCACTTGTTCCTCTTTTTTCTCTCTTTCTTTCTTCCTTATTTCAAGTACTAGAGATGTGCAGAGCAAGAATCTTGGTTGAGAGTCTGTGCTATATGGGCCAGTCTGTGGACCAGACCAGGGCCATGGGCGGTTCATCCATTGGGTTTGTGGTAACTTTGTGATTAGGAGGAGTAAGAGGCGGAAAACTGTGGGACAATCGAGAGCATTAGTGGAGTACAAAGACAATGGCTCATGCCCAGCTTGTGCAATGTTATGGGTAAGATCAACGTTGGAGGAGATAGGTTTTTCCACTAGCAAGCCAGTGAAAATATTCTATTCTAATCAAAGCTGTAACTTATACGAATCCAGTAATTTATGATGCAAGCCAACCAGAGAGTTTTACTTTCATTTCAAAAGGAGTGTATTACAACTTATGTCCTATCGCTTGTCATGTGATTGTTTAGGAGGTTTCTTTACTAAAGTCTTATACAAGAGCCAGTTTTGAATCTTCTTAATGAGATGTTCATGATAGATGTCAATGCTCGAGCTTGAGTGCGAATTTATAGTTTGTATTTAATGGGTTAAAAGATTGTAGCACTTTTGATTATATTGTAATGTAATAGGTTAAAAGATAGGAGCACCTTTGATTATATGTAACGAGGAGACAATCAGTGTCATTTTCATATTTTCTCTTGTTGCTATTTTTATTTTTTGCTCTAATAAGAGCATTTCCAACCCTTTCCCAAAACATGACTCAAATTTAAATTTGAGTAAAAATAGGTTAAAAATAACTCAAATTCTTTTACTCAAACTTATACAAAATGAAGGGAGACTCAAATTTTTACTCAAATCAAGGGAGATTCAAAATTTTTCCTCAAATCACTAATAGTTAGATTTTATTCTCCTTTAAAGATTCAATTGCCATGTTTTACCCTCCTTTAAATTTGAGTTTGTTTATTGGAACCCTTTGTATCAAATTAAGTTTTTTATTAAAATTTGAGTCAATATCGGAGAAGCTCTAATGAGTAAGTGTCCTATTTCTTTTTCCTAGACCATTGTATGATATTACTTCTTGTGAAGTTATTAGACAACTAATTACTTCAAATAGGTTAAGCTGTTAGAGAATAGACCCAAAATCTATATCAAGTTCTTATCTTCCCCTCACGCAGAACCTTTGTTCACACATAGAGGAGACATACAACCAAGTGCATTGATATGCAAATTTGGAACTTTAACTTGGTGCATTGGGATGTAGGACAAGAATTAGTAATTATTCTATTTTTATTTATTATTATTTTATCTTTATTTTAGGGCTAATTTCCTTTTTAGATTAGTATTAATATTTTATTAGGAATCGTATTTGTTATTCAATTTAGGAATAGATTCGATATTTGATTAGAATTAGAATTCGTTGTACTACAAGCATTAGGACTTTTGTACTATAAATAAGGTTGTAAGCTTTGGAATTGGAAGATCTTTTATTCAATATTGTAGATTTTGTTCTCTTTGGAAGAGTGTTCATAACTCTGGTGTGCGAGGTTTCTTTGAGAATTGACGATGATCATACTTTAAGGTGTTTCGCAGCGTCAAGTGGTATCAGAGCTAGGACAAAAAATAGTAATTATTCTTTTTTTATTTTTATTATTATTATTTTACCTTATTTTTAAGGTTAATTTCCTTTTTAAATTTCCTTTTTTTATTAGTATTATTATTCTATTAGGAATCATATTCGTTATTCTATTTAGGAATAGTTTTTATGTTTGATTAGAATTATAATTTCTTGTACTACAAGGATTAGAGACTTTAGTACTATAAATAAGGTTGTAAGCTTTAGAATTGGAAGATCTTTTATTCAATATTATAGATTTTGTTTTCTTTGAAAGAGTGCTTTTAACTTTGGTGTGTCATGTTTCTTTGAGTATTGATGTTGATCATACTTTTACTGTCTTCGCTGCATCAAGTGGTATCAAATTAAGGAATTGCCTTGTTCAATGGCACAGAACGAGGCAGGTCACACAAGCCCTACTGAGTGGGGTGGAAGCTTTGTGGGGATCTTTGGAGAGGTAGTAACATGTTGACTAGGAAATTAGATATATGTTCATAGGATTAAACCTCAACAACAACATGATGCAACCAACAGTTGACGGGGCTTGCATTGAGAGGTTTGCCCAATGCCAACCTGTTAACTATTAATTGACATTGTGATAGGATTCGTGCTGAGGGATTTGTCCGAGCCAACCTGTTGACCAAGGAATTGGTAGGATTTGAGTAGAGACTTTTGGCTGTGATTGACTTGCCAATCAGCCCATTCTGAGACAACCTTGTTATCAATCTGATATCGAGAATGAGAGTGATGAAAATCATGGTGCATATTAGCCGAGGATGCGGTAACAAGGTTTTGATGATTATAAGATGAAAGCAAAATTCCCCAGTTCAACGGGAGTCTACATGTCGAGGATTTCATTGATTGGATTTCTAAAGTTCTGCAATTTTTTGATTATCATGAAATTCCCGAGGAAAAAAAGGTGGGGCTAGTATCAAACAAATTAAGGGTCGAGCTTTTGATCGGTGGCAATATGTAACATTATTATGTACGAGCCAACAAAAATCTAAAATTCGTTTTTTTTTTTTTGCAAAAGATGAAGTGGTTATTATAAGAAAGATTTGCATCTTCATGTTATGATGTGTATAAAGGCCAAGGATATGAAGACTAGTGTACATCGATCGGTGAGGTAAAGGGAAGAGCCAATTCGAGGTAATATTGGATTGCAATCTTTTTTTGTTAGATAATGATTATTTCGTGAATCAAGTTCTATGTCAGACACCCAACAATGTGAATTTTTTGAATACTTGGAGTGGTAAGAAAATAAATAGGGAGAAGAAGATTTTAGTTCTACAATGCTTCAAAATTACAAAGATTCAAATTAGAAAAATATTGATAAATATGTAGAAAAAATATATTGAAAAGAGTGATGAGACTGAATGGACTTATGGAGATGGTAGGATGCCTCTTGAAGATTATCATGAAGAGAATATTGAAGAAAAGAGCATAAATATTTATGGCTATGCTGCAGGTGATGATGTAACACCAGAAATTATTATTGTTGTGCCTAATACATGTGAGCTTGGTAAAATCGATGGAGAAGCTAAAAATTATGATGATGTATCAAAATATGATAGTCTCCTCATTGATTTATTGATAGGTGTGCACTGTGGATTTGTTGACCGAATTAAATCTCTAGTTATTCAATAAAATTGGATATTGATAATCCTAAAATAAATCAAGATGTAAAATAAATCAAGATGTAGTAGACACTGGGTTGATTTTGGAAGATGTATACCAAAAAATTCTTAAAGTCATGTTATGGCTTTCAAAGGATGTTGAATGGAAGATTATTATATCAGCTCTCTAGGGCTTTGAAGATTCATGTAAAGGTGTGCTTGGAAGGATTAATCTGAAGTGCAAAGTGGATGCATATAAGCAAAGGCGTATTGAGTAGTTTCAAGTCGTGGACATTTGAGGACAAATTTTTTAAGAGGGATGGTTTGATGCTGGACAAGAATTCGTAATTATTTTATTTTTATTTATTATTATTTTACCTTAATTTTAGGGCTAATTTCCTTTTTGATTAATTTTTTTTAGATTAGTATTATATTATTATTCTATTAAGAATAGTATTCGTTATTCTATTTAGGAATAGTTTCCATATTTGATTAGAATTAGAATCCTTTGTATTACAAGGATTAGGACTTTTAATACCATAAATACGGTTGTAAGTTTAAGAATTGGAAGGTCTTTTATTTAATATTATAGATTTTGTTCTTTTTGAAAGAGTGTTCTTAACTCTAGTCTGTCACACGTTGGTCATATTTTATTGTGTTTTCGCTGCGTCACATTGTCATTTACACAATTGGGGATAGTGATACTTGAATCCAAAACCCCTCTCGAAACCTAACCTTTGATGCCAGGTCAAGTTGTTGAAATGGATTGTTAGTGTATATCAAGCTCTTCACACAATGGAAATAAATCTAGCTGAGATTTGACAAAAACACATGCACATAATTGAGTTTGCTAATTCTTAAGATTCGCAGGAATTCTGAAATTCTTATAAGAAGGTTCTCATGCCTAGGAGTCCACTATCTAGCCCAAAAATTGGGGATGGCTTCCTAGTTTTTAAAACTGAAGCTCCTCAAATGTTGATTATGTCTTATTGATAATTGAATTATCAGGACTTTGAGGCACCTACCTCATGATTAAGGTTTTGACCTTATTAGTACTAATTTTTCTTGCATGTACGTGCATCATAAGAGAAAGTGTTCTGGTAACAAAATGAGGTTGGATTTGCACTCCTTGATTTGTGTCGTTGGTATGCAATTGTAATAGTTAGAAACTTGA
>CAUOFW020007255.1:0-21571 GCA_963454935.2 Ilex paraguariensis | reverse complement strand
CACAAGTGTCGATAGGTGGGAATATTCACTCGAAATATTCCCACAAACATTGGTGTAAGATGCAAATGGTTCACTATCCCCCATCTTGATTCATGCATTGTCCTAATGCAACAAAAAAATATATATATTCAATGACGGACAGTAAAAAGTTGTGTAGGGTTAGAGAATACCTTGCACTAGAACTTTGACCAACGCACCAGTATTTGAAACTAAAAAAAAAATGCTATACGACCAAGTAAGTAACATGAAAAATAAAAATAACATGAGTAAATAAAAAGACTGTACACTAAAAAGCATAAAAAATTGGTTATTAGTCCACAAATTCTAGATAAACCGGATCCGTCAAGTCCTCCTCCACTCCTTGTCCTTCAAAACCCTCGAAAAATGGCTTAAGTCTTTGGGCATTGACCTTGAATGTCTGGCCATTCTCAGGGTTTGTGACTTCCACAGCTCCATTAGGGTAGGCCACCTTGACAAGATAGGGGTCATCCCAACGGGATCGGAGTTTGCCTTGGAAGATCGAGAGACGAGAGTTGTAAAAGAGCACTTTTTGGCCGGGCTCAATGACTTTTCGTACAATGAATTTGTCATGAAAGATCTTAGCCCGCTCTTTTGAAATTTTAGAGCTCTCATACGCTTCTCTTTGCATCTCTTCCAATTCATTCAATAGCTTCCTATGCTTTCCAGCCATCCTCAAATTGAAATTCAAAGCCTTAATGGCCCAATAGGCCTTGTGTTCCATCTCAACTGGCAAATGGCAAGCCTTTCCATATACAATCCGGTAGGGAGACATTCTAAGACAGTCTTGTGTAGGCAGTACGGTAAGCCCATAGGGCATCGGTCAGTCTATTTGACCAATCTTTCCTATTTGAATTACCATCTTTTCTAAAATATTTTTGATCTCCCTATTGGCCAACTCGACTTGACCATTGGTTTGTGGGTGGTATGCAGTGGACACCTTATGTGTGACATCATATTTAAACATTAAATATGTAAATGACCTATTGCAGAAATGTGATCCACCATCACTTTTCATTGCACGAGGCATCTCAAATCTCGAGAAAATATTCTCTTTGAGAAACTTGACTACAACCTAGTGGTCATTAGTTTTGGTTGGGATAGCCTCCACCCATTTGGACACGTAGTCCACTGCAAGTAGAATGTATAGATAGCCAAACGACATAGGAAGGGGGACCCATGAAGTCGATACCCTAACAATCAAGTATTTTGATAACAAGCACAGGGGAAAGGGGCATCATGTTCCTTCGGGTCACGCTACCCAAATGTTGGCATCTATTACACTCTTTACAAAATGAAATACAATCCTTTATAAAAGAGGGCCAATATAAAAACCTGACTAAAGAATTTTTTGCCAAGTCTTTTTTGTCGAGAAATGGCTATCAAATGCTTGTGAATGACAGAATGCAAAGACATCCCACTATTCATTCTCCGGTACGCATCTCCGCATGACTTGGTCTGGACAGTATTTGAATGGGTACAGGTTGTCGAAATATAAGTACTTCAGATCTGCCATATATCTTTTTTGATCCTCCGGGCTCCAATGCGGTGGTATTTGTCCTGTTGCAAGATAGTTACATATGTCAGTATACCAAGAACAAATAGAATGAGTTGAGAATAAATGTTCATCAGGGAAGAATCAGGGATAGGAATGTTCTCATCGGTCTCTTGCACCACTAGTCAAGATAAATGGTCCGCCACCACATTCTCCACTCCCTTCTTGTCTTCGATCATAGGATTGAACTCTTGGAGTAGGAGGATCCACCTGATAAGTCTTTGTTTAACATCCTGCTTAGACAACAAAATACTTCCAAGCAGAGTGATTAGTATAGACTACTATCGGTGAACCAATGATGCAAGAACATGATTTATCTAATTCAAATACTACTGCTAACAACTACTTTTCTGTGGTGTTGTAATTCATTTGGGCTTCATTGAGCGTTTTGCTAGCGTAGTAATTTACATAAGGTCTATTGTCCTCCCTCAGACCGAGTACTGCGCCGACCGCATAATCACTTGCATCGCACATAAGCTCAAAAGGTAAATTTCACTTGGGTGGTCGCATAATCAGAGGTGTGACAAGCATGCTTTTTGAGTTTTTTTGAAAGCTGCCTCACAATCATCTGACCACTCGAATGAGACATCCTTAGACAATATGTTGGTCAGTAGTCGGGCCAATGAACTAAAATTTTTTATGAAGCGACGGTCAAACCAGCATGGCCTAGAAACGACCTAATATCCTTGACGACTCTTGGCATAGGGAGGTTGGATATGGCCTCCACCTTTGATTTGTCAACTTCGATACCCCTTGCCAAAATTATATGGCCGAGAACAATTCCCTTCGTCACCATGAAGTGACACCTCTTCCAATTGAGGACTATGTTCTTTTCCTTGCATCTCTCTAGAACATTCTCTAAATTTTTCAGACATCCGTCAAATGAATCCCCAAACATTGAAAAGTCATCCATAAAAATCTCTACTATCTTCTCCACCATGTCACTAAAGATCCCCATCATGCAAGGTTTAAAGATCCCCGGGGCATTACATCGTCCAAAAGGCATGCGACAGTAGGCAAAAGTACCATAGGGACTAGTGAAGGTGGTCTTCTCTTGATCTTCCAATGCAATCTTGATTTGATTGTAGTCGGAATATCCATCTAAAAAGTAATAGAATAGATGCCCCGCTACTCGTTCCAATACTTGGTCAAGAAATGGCAATGGAAAGTGGTATTTTCTTGTGCATGTACTGAGCTTGCGGTAGTCAAAGCACACTCTCCATTTGGTGATCACCCTCGTTGGAATAAGCTCATTATCATCGTTTGCCACCACAGTGACTTCTGACTTCTTGGGGACTACTTGCGTGGGGCTAACGCACTTACTACCGGCAATTGGAAAGATGATGCCACGTCAAGTAACTTTAAGACCTCGTCTCTCACCACATCCTTCATGATTGGGTTCAACCTTCTTTGTGGTTGTCGAGACAGCTTGGGGTCATCCTTAATATAGATGCGGTGAGTACAAATGAGGAGGCTTATCCCCTTTATGTCGGCAATTGTCCAACCAATCGCCTCCTTATGTCTCCTTAACAATTCCAAGAGATCTTCTTCTTGCTTTGGATCCAAGGTTGAGCTAATCACCACCGGAAAAGTTTCTTCCTCTCCAAGATATGCATACATCAAGTGGGATGGTAGTGGCTTCAATTCCAACATGGGTTTTTGTACATATGATGGAAAGATTTTCTTTTCTTGATGTGGAAGTTTCTCAAATGTAGGAGTCCATCTCTCCACCCCTTTCAAACTCTCCAACTCATCTTTCTCATCAACCTCTTTTGTATCAACAATTCCCTCTTCTTCCAACTTGAAGGTGCTCATTTGCTCCAAGTGCTCCTCTACCAAGGAGTCGATCCGGTTAATCTCATGTGCCTCCTTGTCATCCCCCGGTTGTTTGGACAAATTGAACACATTGAAATCCATAATCATATTCCCAAATGCTAGCTTCATAAGACCATTCCTGTAATTAATCACAGCATTAGATGTAGCAAGAAAAGGCTACCAAGTATTACAGGGATTTGGGAGTAAAGATTTGCAACCGGGTGAGTGTCAAACACAATAAAATCAATAGGAAAGTAAAATTTATCGACTTGCACTAAAACATCTTCAACTACTCCCCTAGGTTTTCGGACACTACGGTCTGCCAATTGAAGAGTGATTGTAGTAGGCTTCAATTCTTCGAGCTGAAGTTGTTGGTACACCGAGTACGAAAAGGAGGTTTACACTAGCCCCCAAATCAAGGAGTGCTTGCTCCACCCGGTAATTCCCGATTGTTATGCCAATGGTGGGGCAGCTAGGGTCTTTAAACTTTGGATAGGTGTTTGTCCTCAAAATCAAGCTCACTTGCTCCGTGAGGAATGCTTTCTTTTGAACATTGAGCCTCCTCTTCACAGTGCATAAGTCCTGCAAGATCTTTGCACAAGATGAAATTTGCTTTATTGCGTCAAGGAGTGGAATGTTTATTTTCACCTACTTAAACATTTCAGTGATATTAGAATAATTAGCCACCTTGATGAGTGGCTTCAAACGATTGGGAAAGGGAATAGGCATGGGGGAAACAAGCACACTTTCATCAACAAATTTTTTATTTTCAACTACCTCACTCTCTCTTCTCACTCACTCCACCCTCGATGGTGTCACCCATGGTCTCTCTTTCTTTTGGCAATGTGGCCTTGGGTGAGATTTTTGACACAATGGTCTTATCAATTTGTTTGCCACTACAAAGGGTGGTAATCGCCATGAGTTGCTCACAACTCTCTCTTAAGGGCTCCGATGACTCAACAACATGATGACCTCTAGGATTCTATTGGGGTTGAGCGGGGAATTTCCCTTTCTTTTGTTGTGATGCCCCCATAGAGCTTGTCAGCTTCATGAGTTGGGCTCGAATGTCATTAAAAGCTGTGACATTTTGATTGTTGATGGTAGTCTGATTTAGAATGAAAGCAAGAACCATATCCTCCAAATTTCTCTTGTGGGGAGGTTGATAGGTGGGAGGATTGGATGGCCCTTGAAAAAACCTTTCTCGAGGTGGACTTTGTGAAAAATTTTGTGGTGGTGGGTTTGACGAATACCCTTGCCAATTGGTCTGGGGGTATTGGGAGCTAGAAGCTTGACCTTGGAATTGAAATTGATTTTACCTAGGATCTCCAACTAAAGTTAGGGTGATTGCTCCAACCCGGATTGTAAGTGTTTGAATGTGGAGAGAATGATTGCCTCATTTGGTTAAAGGCATTGACTTGCTCGTGATACACTTCCTTAAGTGCCGAAATGTTAGGCCACTCCGAAATGGAATGATCTACACTCTCACAAATTGAGTAGCCCTCCTCAGTCTTTGAAACATTTGACACCCCGTGTCTCCTATTTACCTCAAGACTCTCAACCTTCCTAGACAACTTGGCAATTTTGGAAAGCAAGTCTTCTCGGTCTCTCAAGTCATAAATCCTTCCCCTATGAGTTTTGTTATTCCCTTGAGGAGAAGACCTTGGTACATCAGTGGGATCCATAATGTCCCATGATTGTGCATTTTAAGCCAATGTATCAAAGTAATCTAAGGCCTCATTGGGGTCTTTACTCAAAAACTCCCCATTACACATCATATCTATGAACTGTTAATGGCCCGGTGTGATTCCCTCATAGAAGAAACTCACCAACGGCTACGGTTCAAAGCCATGGTGTGGAATGGATTATAGCAACTCCTTGTACTGATCCCAACATTGGTAGAACTGCTCATTGGGCTTCTCCAAAAAGTTTTGAATTTGTTTTTTTAAACTGGTGGTTTTATGCACCAAAATTTTTTTAAAAAAAAACTTAAGAGAGCATTTGGTTCCAAGATGTTATGGATCGAGGCCTCAAGGAATTAAGCCACGTTTTTGCCTTATCTCTTAGGGAAAAAGGGAACAATTTCAGCCTAGCTATGTCTTCCATACCATGAGTGGTGAGAAAGGTTGCAACTATTTCCTCGAAATCCTTTATGTGCAAATATGGGTTTTCCTTTTCAATTCCGTGGAAATTGGGAAGTAGTTGCAACATCCCTAGCTTAAGTAGGAAGAGATGAGTTGGACCAGAAGGAGGATGCATGAGGGTGTGGTGCTTCGTGTGGGTTGAAGGAAATCCCTCATTGACCTTGCTAGAGGCTCAATGTGGATGTTGTTCCCTTCATTCACAGGAGGAAAAAATTCCATTTGTGGATTGGGCATTCTAGGTTGTTGTCCTCCCCCACCCCGTTGCATGTTTGGATTGGTACCTATATTCTCTAAATTATCACCCGCATCCTCGGGTGGGTCTTGATCAATGTTCATATTGGGGCCCAAGGGTTGTCTAACTAGTCGGTTTTGTTCGTCCCGACCCCACATATAACAGAACTATCTACAAATAAAAATGTAAACAAAAGTATATACAAAGATCAATGTACCTAACCCATGATGAACATCACGGGACTTACCTCCGTTGTCCGAAAATCACCTTCTTGATTCGACACTTGCCTTCCCTGGTAACAGCTCCAAAAATGCTTGATCGTTTCCATAGTAGTATATTCTAATCTCCACACATCATCCCTCAATGCGTATAGTCTATGTGTGGAGGGGAGTGTTACTCTGCCCTTGGAATGATGTCAAAAGAAAGGGCAACAAAATGATGGGTAAATGAAATGTGTGTGTGTGTGAACAAAAATGCTCCCCAAGCATAGAGAGACTTTTGCTTATCGTGTTTTACTTGGAATCACATTCCAAGGTCATCACCTCAGGGAAGGAGGTGCGTTATTATGAAGGTGATATTTGTAAAAATAAAGTGTAAAATCTTTTGTTGGTTGAAGGTTGGTTTGTGATTGTGATGAAAATGACACAGAACAAATGTTGACTAATCCAAATGGTTCACTCCAATGGGAATACCAAGTCAACTCGAATCCTTCCTCCAATAGAGCATAGATGTACGATTGATTCGTGGGAAGTTAGAGACGATATGGAAGTGAGGATCCAAGCATAACCCATGACAAGTCTATGGGATATCAAAGACTAATAATCCCGTCCACCCTCTAGCCAGTCAAATCGAACCATCGTACTCTGAGAGGAGGAAGGAAAATTGAATTGAAATGGCACACCCAAGAGGAGGTCTCCCTTGGATTAGCCAACTTAAAGGCTTATCTACTCATGCTTAAGGTAAAGGCAATAATGTAATGGGAAGACATTATAAAGAAATGAAGATTGTAGCTAAGCGTAAACGAAATGCACAAATATAACTTTCGGATAATTATACATGTCCATCACCTCTTACTAAAGATTGGATGAGAAATTACTCACTCTTCATGGCTTTGTTAAAGTTAGAAAAAGTGAGTGATGCTCATCCCTCCAAGTACAGGAGTTGCAAGGTAAAACATATTACACACGGTGCCAATCTTCGACAAATAATGAGTGAATTACATTTCACCCTTCACAACATTGGTATAGCTCTAGAAAAGTAGAAGAGTTTCACTCCTCTAAAGGAATAAGGAAGCTCAAAACGATGGAAATAAAAGAAAGCAATAATACAATAAAAGAAAGCAATAATAAGAAAGCAATAATGACTTTTGGAGGGTTTTCCACTACCAAAAGGTGCTCTTTTCAAGAAAGCAATGATACAAGAAAGCAATAATGACTTTTGAAGGGTTTTTTATTACCAAAAGATGCTCTTTACAAGAAAGATGATAAAAGAAAAAAAGATGATCTTTACAAGACCCAGGGGGTGGTATTTATAGGGAAAAAGGGAGGGCTAGAATTACACTTTGATCCCCATTTGTTTTGATCTTTTGATAATTGGCACCCTATATTTTGTAGCTTTGATAATTGGCTCCCCTAGTAGTTTGTAGCATTGACGCAATTGGCACCCCAGTTGTTGGTAGCTTTGACCCACAAAATCATAAAAAGAACAACAATCAATGCATTATCCCTAATTCACACACTAACCCTAAGTTGATTTATTTTGGCTAGTTTAACTTTGTTTAACTAACACAATTGACATATTAACTTAATTAAATTGTGCGTTAATTAGGGTTAATCATTAATGGTATGTGATATTATGTTAATTCAACTTCTGATTTCTTAGCAAAGTTTTTGCTCAGTAAAAATCCTTGAATCATTATATCATGTTTATTGATTGCTTGAATTTCCTTATTAGTCAAATAACTGGTTATTTCATACTTAAGTTTATTATCATTATTTCAGAGAATAATATAATTGGATGGTTATTCTAGTTCCTAAATAATCCTTTGATTATAAACAAAGATATTCTTGTGGTATTCTTGCGAAATTTGGTGAATTGAATCAACCGACATCTGATTCTTGTCCAGGATTAAAAATTAAGTCTTTAATCATTATTGTATGAATTTGAGAGGGAGTACCTGATGCTCTAGCATTTTTAATATACTGTTTTAACTACTTCAATCAATATTCTCAACTCAACAATCCTTTAAACAAATTGTCTTCACAAGTTTGTTATAGTATTTGATGTGAACCCCAATCGACTTGCTTTGAGACCCAACAACAATATTGGAAATACAAACCAAGAAAGCCAAATTCAGGTCTATGGATGGAGAATCTAAACCCGTTGAGAATTCATTTCAAGAACCTAGATTATATTAAAATCAAGACCCATTGAAGAACACTTCTCAAGAACCCAGATTACAAGGAGGAACGCCACAAAGGTTGTGATTTACCTTTGATAAGTTCAAAAATTCAATCAAGAACAAGAGGAGTAAACTCAACTCAACTCACAATCAAAATTCATTATCTTGTCTCTCCTATTTCATTGATAGAACACCTATTTATAGGCTGGCCATTACAAGGATTAGGAAACTTCCTAAAATAGCTATCCTATTTAAGAAATATCTCTTACTTGTTGGTACAGAAATATCTCTTACTTTCCTAAAACTCTTGAAGAAAAAGAAAGACATTCAGCCCTTTAATTGGCTGATAACATGCCTAAATAGAAAAAGGAAAGTACTTGGCATACAAGCCTTACAATTAGACCATAAAAAAGAGTGAATAGTGCGTGGTTACTGTAGCATGAATAGTACGTGCTACAGTAACTACGAAAACCCAAGTTCATAAGAAATAAAACATGTGTGGGCTAAGCATCCTCAAACCCACTTATTCTAAACTAATAATAAAAATTCTTTAAACAAATTGAAAGCCTTAAAAACAAAAGGCCCTATCTCTAAGTCATGTCTTCATGTCTTCCATAGCTTGGATCAAGTGGATCAAAATTGGTTCCCCTTCTTTCAATCCCATCATGAGTGTTGGGCTCTAGCTAGCTTCATCCCACCAATCCTTGCATTGCTTCCTTGATATTCTTGGCTCTTGATCTTGTAATTGGTCATCTAGACTTGCAAATGATCTTTAAGAGTAGGCCCACCTTTGTTCTCATCAGTATTTGTGTGATTGCTGCTATTTTATAATTCCCTGAGGGTTCGACCTCGGTCTTCTAAGAAATATATTATTTCACTCAACCCGCGCTTGGATTTACATAATTAAACTTGAAGCACATCTCTATCCGAAACAATTGTTCTAGGCATCCCATGTAATCTCACAATCTCTCTAAAGAACAATTCAGCAACATGCGAGTCATCATCCATTTTGTGACATGGAATAAAGTGTGCCATCTTAGAAAGTCTATCCAGAACATCAAAAATTGAATCTTTCCAACGTTTAGTCCTAGGCAATCCTAACACAAAATCCATTGAAATATCAACCCATGGCTCACTAGGAATTGGTAAAGGAGTATACAAACCGTTGGACCGTAGTCTAGATTTAGCTTGCCTACATGTGACACTTCTACCACAAATTCTCCCAATATCTCTTTTCATGTGAGGCCAATAGCAAAACAACTAAAGTGTGTCATCTTAGAAAGTCTATCCAGAACATCAAAAATTGAATCTTTCCAACGTTTAGTCTTAGGCAATCCTAACACAAAATCCATTGAAATATCAACCCATGGCTCACTAGGAATTGGTAAAGGAGTATACAAACCGTTGGACCGTAGTCTAGATTTAGCTTGCCTACATGTGACACGTCTACCACAAATTCTCCCAATATCTCTTTTCATGTGAGGCCAATAGCAAAACAACTAAAGTGTGCCATCTTAGAAAGTCTATCCAGAACATCAAAAATTGAATCTTTCCAACGTTGAGTCCTAGGCAATCCTAACACAAAATCCATTGAAATATCAACCCATGGCTCACTAGGAATTGGTAAAGGAGTATACAAACCGTTGGACCGTAGTCTAGATTTAGCTTGCCTACATGTGACACATCTACCACAAATTCTCCCAATATCTCTTTTCATGTGAGGCCAATAGCAAAACAACTAAAGTGTGCCATCTTAGAAAGTCTATCCAGAACATCAAAAATTGAATCTTTCCAACGTTTAGTCTTAGGCAATCCTAACACAAAATCCATTGAAATATCAACCCATGGCTCACTAGGAATTGGTAAAGGAGTATACAAACCGTTGGACCGTAGTCTAGATTTAGCTTGCCTACATGTGACACGTCTACCACAAATTCTCCCAATATCTCTTTTCATGTGAGGCCAATAGCAAAACAACTAAAGTGTGCCATCTTAGAAAGTCTATCCAGAACATCAAAAATTGAATCTTTCCAACGTTTAGTCCTAGGCAATCCTAACACAAAATCCATTGAAATATCAACCCATGGCTCACTAGGAATTGGTAAAGGAGTATACAAACCGTTGGACCGTAGTCTAGATTTAGCTTGCCTACATGTGACACATCTACCACAAATTCTCCCAATATCTCTTTTCATGTGAGGCCAATAGCAAAACAACTAAAGTCTTTGCAATTGCAAAATGTCCCATTAATCCCCCACCATGAGATTCCTGCGCTAACAACTCCCTTAAGGAATAATTGGACACGCATAACTTATTTTTTCGAAATAGAAATCCATCAAGCCTAAAGAACTTACCACAACCGGTATTCCTCACAAAATTCATGGTAATCAGCGTATAAATTTTTAACCTGTTCAAAACCAAGCAATTTTGCATCAAGTGTGGAGAGTAACGCATACCTGCGAGAAAAGTGCATTGTTTAGCTTGTGCTGGCCCTTCAAGTGATTCAAGGACTCATGATCGGTGTGAATCACGAATTCCTTAGGCCATAGGTAGTGTTGCCACGTCTCTAAAGCTCGAACCAATGCATACAACTCCTTATCATAAGTTGGGTAGTTTAAGGCTGTCCCACGTAGTTTCTCACTGAAGTAAGCAATTGGTGGTCCTTCAAACATTAGCAGTGCTCCTATGCCCATACCTGAAGCATCACATTCAATCTCAAATGTTTTTGAAAAGTTAGGTAAAGACAATAAGGGGGTGATGGTCATCTTCTCTTTGATTAATTGAAACGCTTTTTCTTGTTTTTCTCCCCATCTAAATCCAAAGTTCTTCTTGATCACTTCGGTAAGTGGTGCGGCTATGCTACTAAAAGTCCTTCACAAACCGCCGGTAAAAGCTAGCAAGTCCATGAAAACTACGAACATTACCTACACTTGTGGGACTCGGCCAATCATGGATTTCACGTTCCTTCTCTTCATCAACCTGTATACCTTGTGCACTAACAACAAATCCCAAAAATACAAGCTTATCGGTGTAAAAAGTGCACTTTAGATTGGCAAACAACTTTTTTTTTCTAAGTACATCTAGACCAAATTTCAAATGTAGTACATGATCATCCATGTTTTTGCTATAAATGAGTATATCTTCAAAGTAGACAACAACAAATCTGCCTATAAATGTACACAAAACATGATTCATAAGTCTCATAAAGGTGCTGAGAGCGTTAGTCAATCCAAAAGGCATAACTAACCATTCATACAAACCATATTTTATTTTAAAGGTTGTTTTCCATTCATCTCCTTCCATTATTTTAATCTGATCATAACCACTATTTAAATCAATCTTAGAAAATACACAAGAGCCATGCAACTCATCTAACATATCATCTAAGTGAGGAATAGGATGATGATACTTTATAGTTATGTTGTTTATGGCCCGGCAATCAACACACATTCTCCATGTCTCATCCTTCTTAGGTACAAGAAAAACTGGAATTGCACATGGGCTCATACTCTCCCTCATGTGCCTTTTCTCCAACAACTCTCTTACTTGCCATTGAAGCTCCTTTGTCTCCTCGAGGTTGCTTCGATAGGTTGGTCGGTTTGGAATTGTCGCACCATGAGCAAAATCAATATGATGTTCAATCCCTCGGATTGGAGGTAACTCATGTGTTGTTTCCTCGGGAAAGACATCTTCATACTCCTACAAAAGAGAAAAAACAGAACTAGGCAAAGTAAGGTCAAGTTCGTTAGTGTTCAAAAATGCCTCTTTGTATAAAAATACAATCATCGGCTGATTTGAAAACATTGCTCGCTTAATTTCCCTCACTTTTGCATTGAAATTCTTTTGTTTTCTCTATGATTTTCTCTTAATGGCCGAATTTTGATTTTCCTTTTCTCTCCCATTTTTCTCGGCCTCTCTCTGATTTTCACTTTTTTTTTCTTTTGTTCACTCTCTTTTTGTAATCTCACTTGATCCTCATATATTTGTTGTAGTGTCAATGGTACAAGAGTGATTGGTCTTTGATTAACCACAAATGAGTATTTGTTCGTAAAACTATCATGCTTCACATGCCTATCAAACTGCCATGGATGCCCTAGCAATAAGTGTCCCGCTCACATCGGTCCTACATGACACAACACATCATCTTTATACTTATAGATTCGAAATGCAACTAACAGTTGCCTGTTCACCCTTATCTCACCACTATCATTTAACCATTGCAACTTGTACGGTTTAGGGTGTTTCAACATGGGTAGTCCCCATTTCTTCACCATAATTGTGCTTGCAACATTAGTACAACTTCCACCATCAATAATCACACTACATACCTTTTCTTTGGTGTAGCACCTAGTGTGAAAGATGTTCTCCTGCTGCACTTCATCAACCTCTTTTGCATGCACGCTCAATGCTCTCCTCGCCATCAATGTCAATGCACTAGGGGCTACATATTCCTCCTCAGAAATTTCCTCCAATGGTGGCATGTCATCGGTGTCAGAATCTTCATTGTCGGTCACAATTTCATCATTGTCTTGCAACACCATGACTTGCTTGTTTTGACATTGACTTGCTATGTGTCCCCTTCCATGATATTTAAAACATTTAATGTCATGATTCCTATAGGTAGAAATGTCGGTATTACCTTGAGGAACGTGGTTGGTGTTCGCGGACTTGGGCTCAGTTTTGGACGTTTGTGACTTGTCCATTTCCTTGGTATAACTTGGTTTCCAAGAGTTAGAACTAGAGTTATTGGCTGCACGTGACCCCCCTCTTGAGTTATTGTTCCACTTTGATGGCTATGTGCACCATAACTTCCAACTTCTCATAATGCTACATCTCTACCTTATCTTGGATTTCCTAGTTTAATCCAAGTAAAAACATAGTCATTGTAGCCTCTTGATCTTCCTCTATATTAGCTCGGATCATAGAAATCTCCATCTCTTTGTAGTTATCCTCCATGCTCTAGCTTCCCTCTCTAAGATCTTGTAGCTCGTGTACAACTCTCGATAGTAGTAACTTGGAATGAACTGCTTTCTCATCACCGTTTTCATCTCCTCCCATGTCTCTATAGGTCATTCTTTATTTCGCCTCCTGTTTATGACAAGCTTATCCCACCAAGTAATAGCAGAGTCAGAAAACTCAATCACCACTAAATTTACCTTCTTTGCTTAGGAATAGTTGAGGCAATCAAATACGAACTCCATCTTCTTCTCCCACTCAATGTATACTTCAGGATCGGATCTACCTTGAAATGATGAAATCTTCATCTTAATACCACCCCAGTTGTTATCTTCCCAATTCCTAGCTTCTCTAAACCGCCCTCCATTTCTCCTATTACTAACAACAGAATTCTGATCATCTTCTTCATCAAAACCAGCCCCATAAGGCTTTTCATCTCCAAACTTCACTTCCCTTGATTGAATTCTTTCCCTTCTACACACATTAGGGACGTTTTGTGGCTGCTTCTCACGTGTGTTCTCCATTTGATCTATCTGTTCATGAACCTGTTGATCTATCTGTTCATGAACCTGTTGTAGTTCCAACTTCATCACACACCTTATCTCACTCATCATGGACTCCATAAACAATTTTGGGTCAACCAATTTCGTAGCTTCTTCGGCCTTATTCTTAGCATTGTTGTGAGACATAATTGCTGAAAAACAAAGTTAGAAAAAAATAAAAATAAAAGGACCTCACAATTCACTACTCTACATGTTTACGCTCAAGAATGTGAATCACTCTACACTCGTGTTTCACTCAAAACTACATGGCTTTTAACCCTCTAATGTTCTCGCCACTCTCGCCTTTTTTCCACTTGATAATTCTCTTTCAGTTCTTTTGAAACTAAACAAACAATTCTCAAAATTTTCAGCAACAATTCACCAAGAACTCATCAAGGAATTTTGGGTTTTTGTCAGCAAGGATTCAAGGAACACGGCTGGTTAGATTTTTGGAAGCACAAAATAGCAAGATTTCTAGAACAAAATATCTGATTTTGGGGGTTGAGGTGATTCTTTCGGGCTTATTGGACCCAAAATGGATGAAAACAAACAATTTTGTAATAATTGGAACCAAACAATTTCCAATTTCGTAATAACTAGAACCAAGAATGCTTTTACTTTAACCATAAGTAGCTAAACTTTTTGTTGGCTAATCCAAAGGAAACTTCCTCTTGGGTAATGCTAAATCAACTCTCCCCCATTTGTCCTCGTAGTGCAAAGTGCTTGGTTTGACTAGGGTGAGTGCGGACGTGGTTGTGAGCTTCTGATACACCATAGACTTGTCACGGGGTATACTTGAGCCTACATTCCACATTAGTTCCTCACTTCCTACGAATCAATCAAGCACCTCGGCACCATTGGTTGAATGAATTGAGTTGATTTGGCATTCACATTGGAATGACCTCTTCGGATTAGCCAACCTTATTTTTACCAAAAATCTTCACTCACCAAAACACAAACTTAAAAGATTTTACACTTTTCCATTTTTACAAAATCACCTTCACCAAAATTCAACCTTCCTTCCTTGAGGAGATTACCTTGGAATACGTAATTCCAAGTAAAACATGACACTCGAAAGTCTCTCTACGCTTGGGGATCACTTTTGCACACACATATTTCCATCCACACACTCGTTTTCTCCATTTCTTGCATCAAACCCGAGAGAGTGTGACATTCACCAATCCAGATAAGCCATGTACACATAACTGGGATGATGGTCAGAAATTAGGGAACATGAGTCAAGCAAAAGTACGATGCTTTGCCCCAAGCAGTGTATGACACTTGTTGGCGTGGGCAGTTGTTGGGTTAGCTTGCAAGCCTAACACTTGGGGACGAAGTGAGACAAGAGTTAAGTCCACCTCGGGTAGTTTCTGAGTATGTCGATATTTTTTTGGAAAAGTTACCGGGTTTACCTCCATATCAGGATGTAGACTTCACCATTAAGTTGCAACCCGATGCATTCCCTATTTCTATGACTCCGCATAGAATGACAATTATAGAGTTGCAAAAATTCAAGGTCTAGTTGCAAAAATTGATGGACAAGGGTTTCATTAGACCGAGTACCTCACCTTGGGGCACTCTGATATTATTTGCCAAGAAGAAGGATAAGACCTTTTGGCTATGTATAAATTACCGACAGTTGAATCAAGCTATTATAATAAATAGGTACCCTTTACTACGAATTGATAACTTGTTTGGTCAACTAAGAGGGGTACGGGTCTATTCCAAGATAGATCTATGCATGGGATACCATTATTTTAAGATTAGGGATGCAAATATTCCTAAGACGGCATTTAGGACGCAATATGGGTATTTTGAGTTCACAGTTTTGCCTTTTGAATTGACTAATGCCCCAACGATATTCATGGATCTCATGCATAGGGTGTTCTAACCTTACTTAGATCAGTTTGTTATTATTTTTCTTGATAACATTCTGATATATTCCAATTCTGAAAAGGAGCATGAGGGTCACTTGAGAATTGTTGTCCAGACATTGAGAGACCATCAGTTGTATGTCAAGTTCAACAACTGTGAATTTTGGCTAATGGAGGTGAAATTTTTGGGACACATTTTGTTGGCTTCGGGTGTATCAGCAAAGACAACGACAACCAACTTTATGTCGTGATTGGGGTAGTTCTGCTTGTGGCCCTTTAACTGCAGAGAACCATAAGCCACCATCCTCCTGTACTGCATCAATACACACCTAAGTCCATCCTTCGGGGCATTAAAATATACCATGTACCTCTGTCACCTCTCCAAAACTATTATAATAGGAATTGAAGTAAGCCTCTTTTTCAACTCTTGGAATGCCCTCTCACACGAGTCATTCCATTGAAACTTGACCTCCATCCTAGTCAATCTCGTCATAAGTACAACCAGTAGGGGAGAAGTCCTCAATGAACTTCTTGTAATACCTCACTAATCCCAAGAAATAGCATATCTCGAAGACTAAATTTGGCCCTCCCAAATCATGACTGCCCAACCTTTTCCGGGCCATGTAGGCATGGCGTCACTGTCTGTATGGATTGTTGTTTAAGGTATTTTTGGACCACAAGAGTCTGAAATACATCTTTACCTAGCGGGACCTCAATATGAGGCAACGTAGGTGAATGAAGTATTTGGAAGATTATGACTTTACTTGGATTACCATCTTGGTAAGGCAAACATAGTTCTTGATGCACTCAGTCGAAAGTCACGTGGAGTATTGGCTAGTATTGCTTCCCGGGAGTGGCAGATGCTTAAGACTATGGAGCAGTTCGGGCTATAATATAGAGGTTAGACTCAGGTCACTTTGGGGAGGCTAGTGGCTACGCCTTGTCTACCAAGCAGAGTGATCAAGTCCCAAATATAGGACACAAAGATATTGTCCATTAGGGACTAGGTACAGCCAGGTACAAGTGAAGAAGACTGGGCTATTTACACTAATGGTAGTCTTTGATTTAAGGGAAGGGTTATGGTTCCCCAGTCTATAGATCTGAGAGAGGAGATCCATAGGGAATTTCATTACTTCCGTTTTGCTGTGCATCTAAGTGGCACAAAGATGTACAACGATCTTTGTCACCAGTATCATTGGAACAGGATAAAGAAACACGTTGAAGACTTTGTTGGTAAATGTCTCACGTGTCAGCAAGTCAAGGTTGAGAACGTGAGACCAGCAGGGTTGCTCCATCATTTGGAGGTGGCTGAGTGGAAGTGGGAACACGTGACTATGGATTTGGTAACCTACTTGCCATGGACATTACGGGGGCATGACACGGTGTGGGTAATAGTTGCAAGTTTACGTAGTTAACAGACTTTTTGACAATGCAAAAGACCTTCACATTGGAGGAATTATACAAGCTGTATATACGATAGGTAGTTCGGTTATATGGGGTACCCATATCTATAGTATTGGATCGGGATTTCAGGTTCACGACCCATTTGTTAGAGAGTTTCCAATGGACTATAGGGACATAATTGATGATGATGAGCACTGCTTTTTATCGCTAGACGGACGGTCAGTCGGGGTGGACCATCAAGACTTTAGGGGACATGCTACGAGCATACATCCTTGATCTCAAGGGTAGTGGAAAAGAGTACTTACCCTTAATGGAGTTTGCCTATAACCACAGTTATTAGGTGATCATGCAAATGACACCCTTATGGCACTTTATGGGAGGTCATGTCATTCTCTAGTTTGTTGGATGGAGATTGGAGACAGACCCTCTACGGGTTCGAATTTGGTTAGAAACACGTCGGAGAAAGTGGACTGGAAATGGAAGTGTCTTCTCACGGCTCAGAGCCGGTAGAAGAGCTACGCCAACAGACAAAGGCAACTTCTAGAGTTCGAGGTTAGAGATCACGTCTTCTTGGAGGTGACGCCTAAGTTGGGAGTGGTCAAGTTCAGGAGCGAGGGAAGTTGTTATCGAGGTATATCAGGCCCTTCGAGGTACTCGAGAAGGTTGGCACAACCGTTTACCGATAAGTGTTACCACCAAATCTATTTGGTGTTTCACGCGATATACCATGTCTCCATGCTCAGGAAGTACAGTCCAAATCCTACACATAAGGTGGATTGGGGTGAGTTGGTTGTTGATGTGGATGAGACCTTTTAGGAAGGACCAGTGCGTATCATGGATAGTTGAGATCAGGTTTTGTGAGGCAAGATCATGAGGCTGGTAAAACTCGGGAAAAATTGAATTTTTATGAAAAAGGATAAAACGGTAATCAGTTGCTACGGTATGGGTTCAAAACCCAAAATTTTCTAGAACTTGGATGAAGAAACGAACCTCACCGTTGGATTCGTCTCCCAAAATCTAGTTACTTAGTTAACCAGTCAATTTTTATTGAAATGAGAGACAATCAATTTTTTTGCGGTTTACGATACAATCGGGTGTCGCATGACCAAGTTTTAATTGCGAAGCATGAAAAATAATTTAAAGTTAGTTCAAATAAAAAATGTTGGATAGAACATGAGATGAGATTTAATTGATTTGGGATGAAATTGGATCAGAAAAAGACGTGACGTGTGACGCATTGTGGGCCAAGTATCCAAGGAGTATAAATAGGGGAGAAAAATCAAAATTTTCTCCCCATTACCTAGCAAATTTTGGAATAGAGAGAGAGCAAGAAGAGGGAGAAATTCAACGGATTCTTTCATCTTCTCCTTGCAATCTAGGGCCAACCGTTCATTGAAATACTTCAGCCCAAGAACAAAAGTTGATCTACGCAACCAGAGGTACGTCTATGTACCAAAAATTGGGGATTTCACCAAAGTCTCAAAGGTGGGATTTTTGGAAACCAAGGTTTGAAGCTTGGATTGGGCTTCTTGGAGTTTCTACCACTTGTGTTACAGTTCAAGAGGTAGTGTTCTTCTCCTAGCTAGTGTAACTAGAGTGCGAGAAATGGTATGAGAATGGATAAAATCAATTTTGCATGAATTGGGTTTGTTGAAAATTGCTCATTGGGTGATTTCATGAGAATGTAATAAATTAGGCATGATTATGTGTTTATATGATTTTTTGCATTTTTTGGGGTTTGATAAAATGCCTATGATGATTAAGCATGTTTTTTTTTGAATGAAATTGATATAACATGCTTTGTGATGATGTTAGAATGTGATTATATATTTTATGATAAGTTATATTGAGAATTTGAAATTGTTCATAATGTGTTCAGGACATATTGAACATAACATGAAATGCAATTGTTCATTAGTTTGGATATGCACAGATAACATCACATTCATGGGCATTTGACAGGACATGAGTGTTGGTGTGTGCATGATTTTGATCAAACACCATTCTTGGTGGATGATAAGTGGGCTCGGGAGAGTTGGACCACAGTCTGATTGAGTCGCACGGGTTGCATAAAAAACTTGTGTCGGGTATAGTAAAAAAGGCTAGATTCTCTCTCGGGTGCAAGACCCGACTACTAGTTTATACAGTTCCGATGGTGAAAGTCCAAAAAAGTGTATTGGTATATGCAGAACCAGAGTTTAGATACCAAAATCTGTGTCGGTGTGGAGGACCATTAGTGTAAGTCCAGGAAATCACCTACCCAAGAAAGACACGTGGCATGACATTGCATGTGTTATGGAAGCCACTGGAGGGCTCGAATTGCATTGCATGTGTGAGTCTCATCTGATGTGAACCTCATTCGACTTGCTTTGAGACCCAACAACAATATTGGAAATACAACCCAAGAAAGCCAAACTCTGGTCTATGGATGGAGAATCTAGACCCGTTGAGATCTCGTTTCAAGAACCTAGATTATATTAAAATCTAGATCCGTTGAAGAACCCGTCTCAAGAATCCAAATTACAAGGAGGAACGCCACAAAGGTTGTGATTTACCTTTGATAAGTTCAAAAGTTCAATCAAGAACAAGAGGAGTAAACTCAACTCCACTCACAATTAAAATTTAATATATTCTCTACATATTGTCTCCCCTTTTTCATTGATTAAACGCCTATTTATAAGTCTGGTCATTAGAAGGAAACAAATCCTAATCTAAATAGGAATAACTAAAGACTAAAATTGTGACCCTTTCTCTCAAAAATGCCCTTGAGTGAATAGTGTCATGGTACTGTAGCATGAACAGTATCGTGCTACAGTACTTATTCTAAACCCTAGTTCAAATAAAATAATAAGACATATGTGGGCTAAGTATCCTCAAACCCACTTATTCTAAACTAATAATAAAAATTCTTTAAAAAAATTGAAAGCCTTAACAACAAAAGGCTCTATCTCTAAGTCATGTCTTCATGTCTTCCACAGCTTGGATCAAGTGGATCAAAATTGGTTCTCCTTCTTCCAAGCCCATCTTGAGTGTTGGGCTCTTGCTAGCTTCATCCCAAGTGGATTGCACCAATCCTTGCATTGCTTCCTTGATCTTTTTGGCTCTTGATCTTATAATTGACCCATTTAGACTTGAAAAGGATCTTTAAGAGTAGGCCCACCTTGGCTCTCATTATCATCTCATAACATGGCATAGCATTGTGGCATTCATCATTGAATTGTATATTCTTGAATGGATGTTTGTTGATTATTTAATTGCATGTGAAACTTTCATATGCATTTGGGTTTGAGAGTAGTCTTTCTAAGAGATAACCTATTGAGCGTGGCTCACCCTTTATGGAAATAACATTTCAGGTGTGAGACAATTATGTTGAGAAGAAGCCGAAATGTGGCTTTAAGTTGCGTTTTTATAAATCAATCGTGTAATTGGTTTTCGACTTGAAACGTTGTATAAAGGATTGTATAATGAACTCATGAAATATATGTGTAAAATTTGATGTTATATGAGTTTGGGTGAATAGTGTATGAGATTGGGTGAGTATAAATTGAAAAAGGGATTAAATTGGGAAAACTAGGCCCTGTTACTTGTAGCACATTGATTAGCTACTGTTAGCACGATTCCAGTGGGCTCAGCTACAGGTAGCAAATCTTGAGCTTGCAGTAGCTCGCTGGCAGTGGGCAGGTACTGGTAGCTCATTTCACAGCTATTGGGAGCTCACTGGCAGACGCCTCAACTTCTGGTAGCTAGTACACGAGCTACCAATAGCTCTTCCAAAATTTTCAAAAATGTAAAATACTTTGCTATGCCTTTGAGCCTTGAGCCCTTTTGTTCAAGTGATGTAAATGGAGTAATATTGATGGGAAATTGATGGATATGGGACCTTGGAACAATCAAGAGATTAATATGTAAATAGGTTATATGTTGTGAGTGCTCTGGTACAAGGGAGACTCTGTCCAAACTTTATGTTGGTTACGATCCCAGTGAAGGGAACGTGGTGAGTTGGTGTTGGATCATATAGCATAGACGGGTACTTTCGCAGGTTGATGGGTGATCAATGGGATGAGAAAGACTCCCAAATTTAGGGGCGTCACAATAATTATCCTGCCACCCAGGCGACAACACACAACACAATTTAATCATCATATCGGTTTGCAATCTAATTCCGACAACTCAACATGATGTATGTGTTTCCCATTTTTCGAACAACTCACATCACATCCATAAATTCAGCTTCCACCACTTAGATGAAAATCAGTTTAACTTTATCTCAGTCACGAAGACAAACTTGAACACCATGGTTACTTTTAGTCATGTAGACAACCCAATCTAACAATTAGCTTTCGTCCGTTAGATATCTTGGATGTGCAAATAAACTACGTCACTTAGACATCTGACGCTTTATCGTCTTAAACCATTGGGTTTTTCTTTCCACTTGTCACATAGACAACTAAACCATAATATTATAGTCTGTCACGAAGACATGTTGTTCCCATCGTAACATTATGACACTTAAGCCATTTATTTACAATAGAACTCATAAGATACACAATCACATAATATAATGAAACATTTATACATAGATGAAACAAGGGTTAGTGTATGTACATATCTCGCAGAAAATTTATCTTGTTGA
>CAUOFW020007254.1:0-21573 GCA_963454935.2 Ilex paraguariensis | reverse complement strand
CGAAACAGTTACATGTAACTATTTGTTTAATTAATATAAATATTAACCCGTTTGCAGAACAGAAATTATTGTTAAACTTTAAGTAGATCAAGACTAGCGTTTGACATTAAGTTTTTAAGATATATTTCGCTCCTAAACATGATGCTTATGGAATATAAAACGTCTGTTTTCCAAAATACAATGATCTTCACATGAGTAGAAGTAACACTCTAATTTACTCGTTCAGCAAATCAGAAATTGTGTTATGTACTCTCTAAATGTAAACTGTCTTAATGATGTATGAGATTGTCTTAAATGACTACAAATGTACTAGATTTATTTGATGTAAAATGATTATGTGACTAAGTTATTTATAGAGAGAATGGTAACTGATCCGGGCAGTCACCATATGAATGAATGCAACCCAACAAACACATGAAGTCAGAAGACGCCACTTATGTAATTGTTCTCTATAAACAAACATAACTCAGATTTCGAATTGGAGGGAAGCAAAAAATTAGAACCAATGCAATCCAATGGATATCGAAAATACATATTTTCTTCAAAAAGATACGACTTGGTTTAAACCACACCCACACACAAGCCATATGCGCGGGCGGCACGCGCATATGGTAAAACCTAAGACATGTAGGCGTTCACTCTGCTCATAAAGTTGTGGTACCCCTTGGGGCTCAATCTCATAGAGCAAATTTGGCCTATATATGCTCATGTAAAACTTCTTCCTCAATAAATGTGAGATTGGTGTCAAATTTCACATTACTAGGGATGACAATGGACCGAAGCGAGGGCGGGGGAAGTAGTCTCCATCCCTGTTCTTGCTTAAAAAAACTTCGTTCATCCCTGATCTACCCCCGTTAACGGGTATAATTTTCATCTTCATCCCCATCCCCGTCCACGGATAAATATGTAATCCCTGCCCCCTGCCCCGTCCCCCGCCTTCACCTTCGCCCCCACCCCCACCCGTCCACTTTACTCACCCAAGCCTAAGCCCAAGCCAAACATAATCTAAAATTTTAAATAAATCTAACATAATTATAGAATATCATAACATAATTAAAAGTTTGTTATTTACAATATAATATAATTAAAACTTTGTCTACAACATAATATAATTAAAAGTTTGTCTCCCTTGTCAATGTAACGCAATATCATGCAACACAACATAATGTAACATGAAATAATCCAACATAAAAAAAAATATAAAAATACAAAAATTTACACTTATACAGCGCCAAAACAATTAAAAAAATCAAAAAAAAAAATTTTAAAAAATTATTCAATAATATGTAAATTTGTATTCACAATAACATGTTTGTTTGTGTGTATATATGTAAAAAAAAAATAATAATAATAACGAGCAAAGTTGGGGAAAGGCGGGGCGGGAGTAAGTGTCAGTTCATTTCCGCCTTTATCCCTACACGGGTTTATACTGATATTTTCGTATACGTCCACCTTCCAATACGTATGGTCCATCCCCGGTGCAAACAGGACGCGTTTGGACGAATATCCATTTTTATCCAGTCCACTGCCATCCCTACACATTGCACCATACTTATTTCCACATTTCAAGAGGGTCACTTTGGAGCCTATTTTCTCATTCATTTCTTATTCGATTTGAACAAGTGAATGCATTACATTATTTTTCTCATGAAGTAGAAGACGAATCCACAAACATTTACTCCAAATAATGAATGAATCTCACTTTAATTTAAGCTCAAAATTAACTAAAAATTTAAGTTTTATACTTAAAAAAACTATTTTGGTCTACCACTAATAAGTTTCAAAAGAATAGTTAATGGCAAAGCATTGTCAAGTTAGCTGAATCATTGACAGTGGAAATATAAGTATAATATGAGGAGCTTCCTTTGTTGACAAGAAAACCCACGTTTGGTCAAACAAAATGTGTCTATGACTCACTCTATAGACTTTAGAATAGGGGTTGAAACCTTAGATCAGAACAAAGAAAAACGGAATGGCTTAAGTTGATTAATTTAGCCATGATATATACTTCGATGGTGGGTTGGTTAATCATGGTGATGAACTTTTTTTGTGCAATTCTATGAGCCTCTAAAACGCAAAGCACCATTGTTTTGAACTTTGCCATTTCTGGTTTCACTATGTTTTATCTTTGTGAACTTTACTGTTTTTAATTGCTGTATGTGGAACTTTAAAGGTGTGCTGAACTTTAGAAATGCAGCCTAGGCTTAGGGATAAAATAATGGTTAGTGAAGGGTATGTGGAAGTTTGATTCGACTTAGTGCATAATGGTGTTAGGGTCTTTGCCAACAGAATGTTTCCATTAATACAAACACTAGATCAAAAAGAAGAGACCGGCCTCGATCTGCTTTGTGTTCTTGTGGGGGAAGGATTGCCGAGTTCATACTAGACACACTGCTTTTATAATATTATTGTTGATGTATTCTATTCTAGCAAACTATATAATAACTTCCACTGTTCTTATCCTTGCATTATATAATTCTCATATTTGATGCTTACTAGCTTAGCAATAAACCTTAGGCATGGGTCGGTAGCATGAATTATGAAGAATTAGTACAATATCATTCATTACTCGCGTTTTTTTTTTTTCTTGTTTGCACGATTCAAAATTTATCCCAATAGTATGTTGTTTGAATTGGGGGTGAAAAAGATAAAATCAAGATGTATTAATTCATTTACCTGCTAATTCAACGGGAATTTCAGTTACTATAAAGAAATACCGATGACGTGATCGCACAACATTTTATTTAACTTACCAGGTTAATAAACCTGGTAAGCTCAAGCTATATTACAAGAACAATGCTATTAGGATTTAATTTATTTATTAAATTTGTTGATCTAATTCATTATGATCTTTGGATTGACTGTGAATTTTATCAAACATTAGAATTTAGTGTTGATCTAATAGTTTCACTGAAATTACATCATTATGTCAAACATTAGAATTTGGTGTTGATCCAATAGTTTCACTGAAATTACATCATTATGTCAAAAAATTAGATCAAATTTTTAGATCTAAATAAAATTACTTTATTACAAAATGAAGGATGCTGCATAGACTTAAAAGAGTTAAAATGCTGCGACCCACTATCATATCTTTCCTGCAATGGGAAGTAATCTAGTTAGTCTGTGGGTTTTGATAAAGAAGGCATAGTAGCACGTAACATCAAATAAGTAGACAAGTGGCATAAGCGTGACCAAATCATGGTTAAGATCTGTTTAGTTTGTATCTTGAAAATAGATTTTCTGTTTTCAAGCACAAGAAAACACCAAAATGCTGTTTTGTTTACTATTTTTCAAAAACCTTTTTAAAAATCAGGCTAAGTTTTTCCAATGAGCACATGGGAGTCTTTAATGAAGTCTAAACATTGATCTTTATTAGAAACATTTCCATTGTTCAGTGACTTCAATCCCTCGTCACTCTCTTGTTTCTTTAGCTCAGTGCCTTATCTCTCTCTTAGCAACTCATCTCCTCGCTCTCTGTCTCTCTCAACTACTCTCTATTCTTTCTCGCAGCTCTCCCTCTCTAATTGAGCTTCACTGTGAAACTTTACTCTTCGAATCCAGCAGATATAGATCTATCATATCTATTTGGATCTAAATATAGTATATATATATATATATATGCGCACACACAGATTTTGAGATCTCTCTCACGCGTACACCGTAAAAGTCGGAGCAATGGCGGGTTGGGGGTCAGTTTTGACAGTGGTGGTGTTGTTCGTACTGTTATAATTACCCCTACCTTTAGACGAATTTATTATCGATATATCTTATTTATTAAACTTATTTATCGATCTATTGACGTTTTCAATTTATATATCAAGCTATCGCTGTTTTAAAAGTAGATTTAACAAATCCGACTTCATTTAAAAAGTAAATTTAGCAAATTCGTCTTCATTTGGAAAACGGATTTGGCAAATCTAACTTCATTTGAAAAACGGATTTAACAAATCCGACTTCAATTGAAAAGTGAATTTGGTAAATTCGACTTCATAGGGAAAACAGACATACCAAATCCGTCTTTATATGGAAAGCGAACATATCAAATCCGCCTTTATATGAAAACCAGACTTACCAAGGTGCAAACCTTTATATGTATAATTGTGTTGATCGCCAAAAAAATATTTGACTATTTATTGAATACGTTTGGTCTCCCCGATTCTATATTCTTTGTGAATAAATGACTCACCTTTATTAGTCGTTAAAAATCTACTGATAGATTCTATCTAAATTTATTAGTTATAACCCGTGCATGAAGACACGATAAAATATAAAATTTGAGCATTCAAAAAATCGATTCCATTATATTAAATTTTTTCAAAATATATTAATTACAAATTAATTAAATATTAAATAATAAAATATATGATAAAAATGAGTGATTTATTTTTTAGAAAAAAAAATATGAAGTCAAGAATTTTGGGTGATATCCCAGTAAGAAAATTAGATAAAATATTAAAAGTTACTAATTGAGATAATAAATGGATTTGGTATGTCTGATTTCCAAATGAAGTTAGATATTGTTTGTTCACTTTCCCTTTAAAGTCGGATTTGTCAAATCCGTTTTTCTTATAAAATTGGATTTGACAAATCCGCTTTTCAAATGAAGTCGGATTTGTCAATTTTGCTTTCTCTATAAAGTCGGATTTGTCAAATCCGCTTTTAAAACAACAATAGTTTGATAAATAAGTAGAAAATAACAATAGATCAATAAAAAAATTTGATAATTGGGATAGATCGGTCATAACAGTAGCCAAAAAAAAATGGTGTGGAATGACTTATTGTTCAAACAGGTCATTCCACAATGACTTATTGTTCATCGTAGGGTTCTGTGCACTGGGGTCCAAAGCCGGTTACTTGTTTAAGCAAAGGGATTAGGAAATATTACTCCATGGACTGAATCTAACTAGTGCCATTGAATCTGGACCAGTGCGTGTCTGTTTGTTCATTGCTTAGTCATTCTTCTCTGCGTCAGCTCATGTTTAACTCCATCCATCCAGCCATCAACCGTTGCTTAGCTACATTTCCATTATTACAATATCAAAGTCGTCATTTTCATCGTCATCGTCGTCGTCCTACTGAATGATGGAAAAACAAAAATTTGACGGGACGGGACAAAACTTTACTTTGAATAACATTTCAATTTCAACGGAGGACAGAGATGATATCTTGTTTTGTGCTTTTATCGTGGGACTTACAAGTCTATTATTTACATTTTTTATGCAAATTTATCCTAAAATCCAACTGAATGAATTTAAATTGGGCTATCTAAGCCAATCTTCCATTCAACTTATATAAAAATCTTCGACCCTCCTCAAAGTAGTTTAAGTGATAAAAGATACGAATTATTGAGTTCGAAACTTGATAATTCATTGAAGTCAAACTTCATGAATACTTTAATCTTGATATAAATAATCTATTTGTTTTTGACTGAATCGAACAAAAAACATATAATGCCTCTAGTATCCATTTACCTTTTTTGTGTTACATGTGGAGTCTATCGAGTGGTCAGAAACAATTAAAACTTCTTTAGTGTATTCAGCACCAATATAAAAATATCCTAAAGAAAGGCATTGGCTAATACATATCCCCAGATTTTAAAAATGGTATTCGATAGTTACAAATGGTCTTTTGGCAACATGAAAACGTAACTATGGATGGTTACCTAAGAGATCTTCGTAACCCTCTGTTGAGATTTTCCTTCATAGACCAAAACAAGATGACATTGCCAAGTATAACTGCTAAGTATGACAAACCTTTTGTTGAATACTAATTTGTAATATAGCTAAGGGTTAAAATTTTGTTTTGAAACGTTTTAGAAGATACCAAAACGAATTAGTGATGAATTAAAATTATAATTATTTTGAGGTGGTTCAACACATACTTTAGGATATTTTTTTATTCTATTTTTTAAATGGGTCGAAATGTTTATAAAATACGTCGATATATTTCTATTTATTAGGTGATCGAAATAATACACTAAAATAAAATTTTGATCTTTATACATACTCACCCAAAAATATTATTATTATTGTTGTTAATAAGGAATGTTTGGACCTCCTAGAGAACCGTATAACATAGGAAAATTAATCGGATAGCGAATCCTGTCTTCAACTAAACTAAGCCCCGGATGATAGCCAAATGAAAGAAGCTGAGCTAGGCCATGAGGACACCTACCACCAAATGACTTTCACTAAAGCAAAACGCAAAACGGTCTCCATCGTGACTGTCAATCAAAATATACAGAAACAACAAAGCTGGCAAAGCCCCAACCCTAATCATATCCACGAAATTTGATGTCCATCTCCGCTATATGGATGCGAACTCTGTTTGAGAACGATGGCGAAGGGCCCCACTATGTCCATTGAACAATCAAATCACATCAAATCATTAAAATATTAAGTGAACCCAACCCATCATGGACTGTGCGTAGTGGTGCAACAGCACACACTTATTCTAAACAGGTACAATTAAATAATCAGGTCTATTTTATATATATAATTAACAATACAGAAATGCATCAACTGTAGAATCGGAAGCCAACATTGTTACGCATACTTAATAGTAATGGCAGAGACTAGAAAGAACACTGGCACATACTTTTATTATTAAATATATACTAAACTTTTAAGAGAGAAGCGTGCATCTAACAGATGAGACAATTTGTCTGCTCATCTCTTTCTCAGTTGCTTTGGTGGCTCTTTCATACTTAGCGGCATAAATTACTTAACATGTCCAATACATGGCTTACTTGGCCTCATTTCAACTTCACACACACACACACAGAGCTAGTTCATGTGCGCTTTCTTAGGGAAAAAGTACCCTCAATAAAAATTCATGTCATTTAGTTGGATGCAGATTATTGTCAATATAATTTCACTCAATTTCATTTAATAGTAAATCACCCACAATTTATGATTGAATCTATGATAAATGATCTACAATCGAGTGAAATTGAATAAAAGTGTTATAGTAAATGTTAGATATTTTTTTGAAATTTTCTATTCAATTGGTCATTTTCTCAAATAATTATGATATTATATTAACTTGTAAAACACATAATTACTTTTTCTTTCGTATTGTCATTGAATTAGTTTAAGCTTTTTCAAAAAAGGATATGGTTAAGTATGACTTGGAAAATCAGTGTTTAACCTCCACTATGCTGCCGCTACAATCTTATCGAAATGTGAACATACGAACAAATTTTCCAAGAGATAATCTTATGGGTTTACGTGAAAGAAATTTTTTTTTATTTTGTCTTTAGTTGACATGGAAGTAGCAATGAGATTAGAAAATTTGTGTGTTACATTGAACATGTGCATCTAGTGTCATGGCTATTGCCTAAACGGCAGTGTTAAAGACTTGCTAGGTAGATTGAATCAGGTCATGTTGTTGTATAAAAGATTTGACATCTGATTTTGAGAAGCTCTATCAAGATTCTTCCCTACAAAACATCCTCAATTAGTTTTTGTTTCATTCTGGTAACAATAGGCAAATTCATAGGATCGCCATTTATTTCTGTTTCGGGTATAGTTTTTCCTTTAGGATGCGGGATAAACCATTCCAATGACCCTAAAATTCTATGCCTAACATTTATTAATGGAATTTTGCATGCTCTAGGAGTAGTAGGTCAAAAAAAATGGTGAGAAGAAAAAGAAAGGTGGCATCATATGTTTGGGTCAAAGACGCTTCACTATGACCAAGAGAATAAGAAGGAAGAGAATAATTGTGACTTTACTGGGGTAACAATGTGGTATATGAGAGAGAGAGAGAGAGAGAGAGAGAGAGAGAGATTTACTGTACATGGACTGCACATCATCCATTAAAAACGTCAACCCCAAACACCCTTAAAATCCGGACTATCTTTTGACAAATGAGCAATAAACAAGATGTGGAGTCACTCTCATGCATTTAATCACTTTAGCCTTTATTATATTTCATCCTCTTTTTGAACATGTTTTTGTTAATTTCGATTAATTAACTACTCTATAGCTTATCTGTTCTGTTTATGGGCTTATCTTATGTTTTATTTTCAACTCAAGAGTTTGACACAGTAGGATTTAGGTTATTTTTATGCCTCAAAATCTGACTAGCTGAAGTAATCTTGTTGCTGTGCCAATCAACCAACACTGCCCAAGCCTTACCATTTTAGTGTTGGCTTTAATGGGAATTCTTCTAAGGTTATAAATGTTTAGATTTTTAGGCGAAGATGATACAGTAGTGATGTCATCAAATATTGGAGAACAAAACCTAAACTTACCTCTCATAGATCTCATTTGAGGCAAAGTATTGTCCACTATGTATGATCTTTATCCAAGAATGTGACTATCAAATATTATGTGGTACAACAACTTTTTTCTTCATTGCCTAATTAAAGTTTGATATATAGATTCCCCTATGAGAGGATTCAAATTCATTAGCATTTATTGATGAAGTGCGGCATAGACATCACCACCGTATTCCAGGAATTGATCAAGTTTGTTGTCATAATCAATCGACTTTAGCATAACATTACAAAAAGAAAAATATATTGTAACATAAATGACAAATGTAAGGGAGTATGCTTGTTCAACATGCATTTGATCGCTTACATTGATCAATTAGCATTGGAATGCAGATCCATTATACCAGTTGTTTCACTTACTTTCTTCTACTTTCCGTGCCCCAGGGGGAGGGAGGGGGGGATAAAGGGAATGATTGGTAAACTTAAGCATAGAAGAGTGTGTATTTCCACCTAAATGAGGAATGGCATTGGAGTTAGAAAGTCACAGAAATAGAGTCTTTGTCTATAGGGACGAGATTACATATATTTAATCTTTCTCAAAACCCATTACGGTGAAAGTCTCGTACATTAGACTAACTGAATGGAAGCAGAAATTTGGCGATCAAGTGAACAGCCAGCCATCTAGGTCATTTTATTGGTGATCAACTCCACCTCTCTGCTGATCACTTAACGATATTAATATTAGTCTCAAACAAATTAAAAATGGAGCAAATATCCGGTCAGAATGAGTTGTCATATATGTCATTACTTCATGTAATGGGTCTCTATTATTTTAACACTGCAAAGAAGACAAGAAATTTGTAGGTGAGATTGTAATGGAGGAATTAACAATGAGACATATTCATAGCTTATAGAGTTTAAGTCTTGGAAGAAAGGGATTTTTTTGTAGTGAACCACGTTTCTGAGAGAGAGAGAGACAGTTTATTCTATTGGTATTGGTATGGGTATTTGCATTGCTTTTCCCCCTCAAGTCTCCTTTTGGGGAGTAAGGAATTTACTTTTCAGTATCTCTCTAGAAGAACTATTAATTCCCCTCCACTTTTACACGTAAACTTCTTTCTCCCCACAAATAATGGTACATTCTCCCCTTCTCTTCCTTTTTCTTTTTAATATTTAACAAAAACACATTATATAATCAAAAGTGAAATCATTAGCTTAGTGGTTTAAGTTCAAAAGAACCTATAATGGAGGGTCACTGTTGGCTACCAATAATTGATCATTAGTGTGATATGTGTTTCAAAAATTATTTTTATTTTCACATGTAGTTAGAAAATTTTCTGCTTTCCTCCATTTTTAAGGTTTCTTTCAATGTCTTTATTCCAAAAACAAAAGAAAAAAGTACAACCGAGTTCCCAAAGCACACAAACGGATTTGTGTGATTACTGGTTGGGTTAGCTGAACTTCTTTTACAAGATGCAACCCTTTAAGGTTATGGCATTTGATACTGCACTAGAGTATCACATGAAACACCTTATGAATTAAAATATAACCAGGTGACAAGAGTTTGATAATGAAAAACTTAGAGATCTGCCCTACCACAGAAGACAAAGGTTGTACTATATATAGAGAGAACTATAAACTGTGTAATGGAAGCCCTCAAGTGCATTCATTTGTAAGAAAAACAAAAATAATAGGAATAAACAAGTGAAACCACGTACGCGTCACGGCACATTCCCTTTATATGAGAAAATAAGCTAAAATATCAATACAATACAATAAAATCATAATGTTGGATAAGACGTGTGAAATTATGATAGTAATCATAATGATATTTGTGGTAGTTAATGGCATATTATTTTTTTTTTTTTGGTTGCTTGCAGCCTCCAAGAAGGCATTGCTGAATTAATTAAATACGTCCCTCGATGATGCCGGAAATATATTTGTCATTAGGCCGCACAATTTTAGATAATATATATATTTAATATGAAATCAACATAGAATTAATGGGTTTAAATTTTGCCTTAACAAGTTTAGGTGGTGAATGTTTGTACCTGACAAACTACTTAATAATTGAGTCGACATGAAATTGTAATTAATCTATAAATTATTTGTTTTTTGGCTTGTATGCATTATGAGTACTAATTTCTAATTCGTTTGTGTTGAATGAATTTTTAAGTGTCAAATATGATGTGAATTAATAAGGTTATATTATCTTGATTTTGTGGATTTAATAAAAAATTAACATGTTAAAGTGTTCACCCGAAGTAAATTTTTTGCTCCGCTCCTAGTATCGGGGGCAAATGCAAATAATAATAAAATGAAAAATAAACCTAAAAACAAATATAAAAACTCATGTACTGTTTATATATTTGCCTTTTCAAGATATGATTTTTAAGTAGTATTTATATTTTGTTTCGGGTCTTACTTCATTCTTACAAGCTTAATCACATTTATGGTAGTATAAATATGCATATATAAGTGCAATATTTGTACACTAATATTCATATAGATGACTTTCTCATATAGTAATCAAATATATATATATATTTTTTTATAACAAAAGTACTATTTCACTTGTAAAAATTTTTGAAGGGGCAAATTTAAAAATATATAAGAGAATGTATTAGAAATTTGCAACAACGAAGTGAGTGGAGGCTGTTGCTTCTAGTGAGAATTGTGTAGCTGTCCCCCTTCGATCGACCCCCTTAGTTACATGTTTTATATTGTGGAACTGAATAAGCCTTAGCCCCGACATTATAACATTCGTAGGTATCTCTATCTCTTCAAATATTCTTTATAGTTCAAATGAGTACAATCGTCCTATGATCATCTTAGATTTATTAATCTAAATAAGCTTGAGATTATCCATTCCTCATGCTCATTCTAAATTGCCCTTTTTTTCCTTCAGTATTAAATCTCTACTTGAATCCTCTTTCTTTGGGCGAGTAAAGAATTCACTTTCCAGAATCTCTCTCAGGAAATTATTGTTGTTTGTGGTATTTTAAATATAGTAAAATTACTTATTGAAATTTCTGATTTGTATCATGCAATTAGAATAAACAATAAAAATGAATAACGAAACAGTTACAGATATGAAACAATCATAGATACGAACAAAAAAGTGACACAATAAATCTGTAATTTAAACAATGGATAAACTGGCTCATTTGCAGAATAAGAACTATTATTGAACTTTAAGTAAATCAAGAATAGTGTTTGATACTATACACTTAGACAAATTTCGCCCTCACAGTTGGTACTTATGGAAATCAAAACATCTGTCTCTTACGATACCATAATTTTTACGCAAATAGAAGTAACACTTCAATTTACTCTTTTAGCGAATCAGAAATTATGTTATGTACTCTTCAAATGCAGACTGCTAATGATATATGAGACTACTTTAATGACTACGAATTTATTTGATACAAAATGATTATGTGATTGAGTTATATATAGAAGGAATAGTGATTGATCCGAACAATCATCATGCGAACAAATGTAACCCAACAGACACATGCAGCTAGAAGACACCATTAATTACCTGTTCATTTATGAACATACACTATTCGAAATTCAAAATTGGAGGGAAGGAAAAATTCAAACCAGTGTGAATTCAAATCCAATGAATATCAAAATTAAATATCAATATAGAAATTCATACCTAATTTGTTAAACGAATTTCTTCCTAAAAGATAGGACTTAGTCTAACTTGCACTCATGCCCGACCGAGTAGTGGTCGTGACAAGGCAAGACAGGTAGCACGCGTGAGGTTGAACAGGAGGTACCCGCTCCGCTCATAAAATTGTGGTACCACTTAAGACCCAATCTCATAGAGCAAACTTGGTCTATATATGCCTCTATAAAACTTCTTCCTCAACTAATGTGGGATTAATGTCAAATTTCAAATTGCACAACATTTAATTTCACATTCTAAAAAATTTACTTTAAAACCTATTTTCTCATTCATTTCTTACTTGATTTGAGCAAGTGAATATACTACTTTATTCTCCGTACATAGTAGAATACGAATCCATGAAAATTTATCCAAAACAACGAGCAGATTCTATTTTAATTTAGGTTTAAAGTTGACCAAAAATTATATTTTAATTACTAAATTCTGTTTAAGAAAAGTTTAGCATGAACAAACAGAAGCTACAACAACAGAATAATATCCAAGTCTAATTATTAAAATTTTAAATTATATCCTAATAACGTTATATAATGACGTATGACAAAGTGAGGAGAGTTTGATCATACAACTTAAAAGATCTCTCCTACTATTGGAGACGAAGGTGGTGCTATAAAGTATAAATTGAGCAATGAAACCTTCATAAAACATGAATAAAGACGTGAACCACGTGCCACGGCGCATAACTTTTGTGTCTCTCTTTATGTATGTTTTTATATAAAAGTATGCTAAATTCTCAAGAAAATAAAAAGCATATAGGGTAAGACACCTGCAATTATGTTAGTAATATAATAATATTATCCTCTAATTATTAGTAGATTATTTTTTTTGTTGCTTGCACTCTCTCAAAAAGCATGAGTTTCAGTCTAATATATTGAACAAATTAATAGTTTGTCAAGTAAGTAGAAACCTTTATTCTGACACGACCAAATAATATATGTCTGCGCGCCCAAAAAAATGTAAAAAAAAAAAAAAGAAAGAGGTAAACGTATTAATTTTTGGGGACGAATTGCACTTTGTCTTTTGAAAGATTTATAATTTTTTATTTTATATCTTTAAAAATTAAATTTTTTATATTGTACTGTAAATATATTAAGGGGTTATTTGTTTGAAGTATTAGAGTGGTACAAATGGATGATATTAGAGAAACAGTACGTAGGGTCCATCTTATACCTTGTTTGTTTAACATTTTATCATTGGTATTATTTTTCGGATCGTAATACCGACCCGACATGAATAGTGATTTAAATACCTTGTATACGGTACTATTGAATACCACCTAGTAGGTGGTATTATCTTCCCGATACAAGTGAAAAGATGGTATAAGAAACTAAAATGACACAAATATCCTCATGTACAATTGTCTTTTTAAGGTTATAAGATTATAATTGTCTTTTATGTGTAGAGCTCACTGTTGGGAGCAAGAGGACTAGCTCCAATTTTTTTGAGGAATGCAATTGAGACATAATTTAAAGATATAATAAGTTATCATAATGAAATGATAATAGAATGCATTTAATGCAGTAATGGAATTCATCATTAATTGTTGGTGATAACTTATTATGTCCTTCAATTATGTCCCAATAGCATTACTAATTTTTTTTATTACTTTGAGTTTGAGGCTCATTTGATTGGTCCCTCTCGTTTAGGTTTTTGATACTAAAGAATAAAGAAAGTACAGTAAACAGGAAACCAGGTCACCACATGCTCTTCTCATTTAACAAGGTCTATCCTGCATCCTTTGTTAACCCATCCAACTGTGAAGGTGAGATTAGAACTCTCTAGTGTATGATTAAGAGTTAGGGAAAGAATAGAAGGAAAAGAAAGAATCAGTCCTAACACCAGACAAAAAGAAAGAGAAGGAAGGAACTAACCCAAAATAATAAAAAAAAAATAATTATAAAGGAGTGTGATGAATAGAAAGGAAGGAAAGTCTCATTTTCTCTTCCAATTATTCTAAAGTTGGGAACATTGATTATTTGTACAGTAGAGTTAGCTCGCATCTCATCATGTCCTTTACTTTCTGCATGTTCAGCAGCCTGTACGATTAATGGGATATTATTTATAAGCAGATACAAAATAGCATAAGCCTAGACTCATCCTAAACCTAAGAGGCAACCATGTCATGCCCTCTCAAGTCTTGGCAAGGGCCGGGCAAGGTGAGGTGAGACTGAGAGGGATAATTACATAGGGTTTAAGGTCATGATCAGATTATTTTTTCTTTCGAGGGTATATCTTAACGAGTTTTTAGACATGCCTTGAACTATATTGTCAGGTGGGCTACTTTTTTGGCAGGCGGCCAAATAGCTGTGATTTGAGTAAATATTAAATTCCACAAGTATGATAGCCTTACAAGTTTTTTTTTTTATGCAAATAAGATAATTTCATTAATAAAAGAGTGCATGTATGTATACAGTGTATACCATCTTTATACTGTCAAAACCAATGATAAAGCAAACAATGGTAGGTAAAAGGAGATGGCAGGTCCTCTGATAGTTACATGTGATTCTCACAAATTGTCCACAGGAGTAAGAGTATACGACATCGGTCTTCTTTACTAAACTGTATTACTGTTTAGAGGTAGGTAGGACATTAATATAATTAATTTATTCTTATATATATATATATATATTTTTTGCCAAAATTTATTTATTTATTTATTATTATTATTTTTTTCACCAAATCCAGCATCCTGACTTCGAAACAGGGGTTTGTCTTGCTCATCCAAGCTTGAGATTTATGTTGTTATAAATTATTTTGTGAACATGCAATTAGCTGTAGAGTCCAGATGGTTTAGGACAATGCAGAGAACCTCTTACGAATTGCCTTGATCCCACGCTGGTCATGCTGCAATAAAAGCCTGATTTGCAGAGGCAAGTCTCCTTGATTCGAGTATAAACGAGGGGCTTGACTCAGAACCCCTTGATTTGCTAGAACGTCTGCAATCGAGTTTCCTTCTCGATAAATATGTTGTATTTAAAAGTCCATAGGTTGTGTAAGGGAAAATATTTGATTCATGAATGTCCACAAATGCCAGGATGGCGAAGATTTTTTGGTAATCATGTCCAACAAGACCTAAGAGTCGGTCTCAATTACCCAAGGATAGACCTCTAAGCCATAATTATGGATGAGGGAAAGACCATCCGGTAAAGAATGCATCTCAGCTTTCATATTTGTACATCTACCATAGGAGTAAGAACCTGCTAGAACAAACTGACCCCAATGATTGCGTATGATCACCCCACCCCCAGAAAAACTTGGGTTTCCTTTGGAAGCTCCGTCAATATTTAATTTCAATCTACCTTCTGGTGGATATAGCCAAGAGACCCATTTCACCTTTTATTGTCACATGAGAGATAGAATTGATATTAAGACAGAGTAGAAGGGCTTTCCCTGATTCTGAGTCCATGTGTTTGGGCTTAACATTGTATGCTTGCATATGACAAAACTAAAGAATAGCTTTAAATAAAACAGAAGGGTGAAGCTTGTGATTCTCAAAAACTCTTCTACATATTTCCCTCCATAGTTGCCAAAAAACCAATAGTGAAATACCTCTAGTCAAAACATGACTCATAGAAGAGAGCCTGAATATTCTTAGGAGTCGTAGAAATCTTGTGATAGGACCTTCATTCTCAATCAAGTGAAAACCAAAAAATCTGGAGACATAACCCCGCACTTCTCTGGCATAGGAACAATTAATAAACACAAGGACCAATGTCTCCGCTTCCTTTGCACACAATGCACACCTGCTGGCCAAAGCCACACCCCTCCTCTGAAAAGTAGAGTCCATGGGGGAGAATGTCCTTCCATAGCTTCCATCCATGCAAAATAGCACTAGGAGGAGAAACTTTTTTCCATAAAGTTGAATAATACATCTGAACTGGCCCAACAGTACGAACTAGATCCCAAGCAGTTTTTAGAGAAAATTCCCCAGTAGGAGTGAGCTGCCAGATCAACTTATCCTCCTCAGAGGATAGCAGAATAGATGAAGAAACAATTTCTTGCAGTAGATTGTCATCTAAGCATTCCGAAAACTCCTTTTAAGTTCCAACTACCATTTACCAACAAGTTTGATAGCATAGGAAACTAACTAGGCTGCGTAGAATTCCTTAGTATTAACGACCCTATTCTAAGCCAATTATCACACCAGAAGTTAACTGTATGACCTGTTCCCACCAGCTTTTTGGCGTTGTTGATTACTGACCCTATCCATGGAGCCAGAGCTTTAAAAAGTCTGGAATGACTGCAAGTGTGCTGTATAAGTGGATGGTGATTCAAAACATCGTGATTCAAAACAGTGACTAAAAATTGGTGACATTTTCATGTTCAAAAGTAAATTTCTATTCGCTTGCCAAAATGTGTCATGCTTCGTTTGATAGAAATGATGAAAAGTAGAAAGGATACACTTTTTATCATTTAAGGAAAAAAAGTAGGATTGATACATTTTTCTTATTTTGTGTTTAGTAAGATGGATGAAAAGTAAAAATGATTAATTTTTTTGTGCTTGGTAAGATAGAAAAAAATATATTTTTTATTTTTTATTTTTATTTAAAAAAAAATATAAATACATATTTTACCATTGTATTTATATATGAAATTAATGAATATATAATATATAATTAATAAATATAATGTATGTAAATATTAAAAAATATATACACAAATAAGATATATTTTAACACTAATAATTAATTTTTTATTCATTTTTTTTTCAATTTTGGAGGGATTGATTTTGGTGAGTTAGAAGAAAATTTCATTCATTAACTTTTCCATCATTCCTATTTTTTTTTCTTACCAAACATAATGTTTTATCTATCCCTCTAATTTTTCATCCTTCTAACTTTCCGTCATTTCATTTTTCATCGTATTAAACGGAACATTAAAATTTTTTTTTATCGAACATATGTTAAAAAGTCCTCAAGTTTTTGTCTTTTATATTTTTCTCGTAACAAGGAATTTCCCTGGGAGAGGATCACATTGAATCCATCTCCACATATTAGATTAACACTACAAAAATTACGGCCTTTCGAGAGAAATTCTGTATGACAGCTATGTTCATTGTCACCCAAAAAAAAACGTGCTTTTGAATAAAAAATATTTTTTCTGGTGATAGTGCTTTTACAAAAAGCTTATTTGTTGCATAATAAATTGAGTCTCAAAAAACTTTTATGGCGACAATAATCCCTCTAAAATAGTATGTACAAAATAACAAAAAACTTTTTTATGGCAGCATTATCACCATAGAAATTTTTATTTTCTTGGGGACATAATTTTTTTGTGACGGTGAACACAGTGTTAACAAAAAAAATTGTCTCAAAAGTCTCATATACCTACGATTATAGCTAGCCAATTTTTGTTTGAAGTAGGAATGAAAACATTCTTGTGTTTGGTTGGCCTGAGAGAACACACCAAGGCAAGAAAGTCAAAAATGCCAAACAGAAATTTTTTTATTCGGCAAGTCCAATAAGAAACTTTTTTATTTATTTATTTATTTTTGATCAGGCCAATAAGAAACTTAAAAAGGAGTAAAACGGCAACTTAATTGAACCATTTCCACGGAACTGCTAATCTCCTCGAACACAGAGATTGCACAAAGTCAAAGTGTCAAACTTCAAAAGCCACTAGCATTTTCCTTATAATTATAATCGACCACAGGGCTTAAGTGTTAATTAACTATAATTATTTTGAACCCAGTCCCTATTGCGCGTTATGCTGCTTCTCTCACACGCCCACCTTTTCCACTATTTTCAAACCTATCCATCACTCTATATAAAGCCCCACCTTCTCTATCCTCTTGCATTAATCCAATCTCTCTCTACATCTCCCCTCTTTTTTTCTCTCTCTAAAAATTTATCTCATCGATCAAAACCTTTTTGTGTCAATCAATCAGTCTAGTCTCTCCATTTACCGGAATGGATGATGTTAAGGGTAGAGCTGTAACCTGCAATTCTTCCGTACAAAGTGACGAGGAGATGGACTTGGACCTGAGGAGAGGTCCTTGGACGGTGGAAGAAGACCTTACCCTTATCAACTACGTTGCTCACCACGGTGAAGGTCGCTGGAACTCTCTCGCTCGTTGTGCAGGTAAATACAAACACACTCTCAACACCCATTTCAAATTCATATAATAAAATTTAGGAATCAGCAAATAAACAAGTATATGTCCCTTCCTTCTTGTCTTGATTTGATGGAGAATGGGCTTTGCTTAATTGAATAGTTCAAATTGCTAATTCTCTGTATGACGATAAACAGAATCAAAGCTTCATTTTCTTTTGTTAACAAAAGCAGGTTTTGATGGCATAGAGATATATATGGCCATAAAAATCTGATATGGCCGTACAAAAATCATCTGAAAAAGCAAAGAACTCATCCATAAAGTTTGATAACTAAAAAGTATAGCAAGTACCCAGAAAAAAAAAGCAAAAGAGAGATTGATCCTTAATTTTATTCCATTTTTCGTTTTCATAAACTTCCCACAAACTTTACCAAAATTACTGATGGGTTTTCTCTAACAACGTCTATGAAACAAATTAAATGTAATAGGTCTGAACCGAACTGGAAAAAGCTGCAGATTAAGATGGCTGAACTATCTACGCCCCGATGTTCGACGTGGAAACATCACCCTTGAAGAACAACTTCTGATCCTCGAACTTCATTCCCGATGGGGAAATCGGTATGTCTCTCTCTCTCGCTCTCTCTCTCCACTTACATATATTTGAAGGACATATCGTATGTGCATATGAATTTCTACAGATAGATATTATGGAAACTAATTTTTTTCTAATTAATTACAGGTGGTCTAAAATTGCTCAACAATTGCCGGGAAGAACTGATAATGAGATCAAGAACTACTGGAGAACCCGAGTGCAAAAGCATGCGAAACAGCTCAAATGTGACGTGAACAGCAAGCAATTTAAGGACACCATGCGTTATCTTTGGATGCCAAGGCTTGTAGAAAGAATTCAGGCAGCTGCCACAGCTAATGGAGTTTCCTCCTCCTCATCCACCACCACCACAGCCGCCACCGCCACCATCTCCACTACGAACACAAACTCCGACACCTATCATTACTACAACGATAACAATTACAACCACAACTACAACCAGAACCAAAATAACTTTGATATTGGATCAGGCGACGTGGTGTTGCCGCATGCCAATATTGGTGGCTGCTTAGGAAGTGTCCCGGTAAACGGTAGCTTCACATCGGAGAATTGTAGCACGGTGGCCTCATCGGACTCAGTTGGGACACAAGTTTCACCGGTTTCAGACCTGACGGACTGTTACAATTATCCAGTTAAGCAAGGCAATAATCAGGATTATTTCCCAGCAAATCAGCTGTGCTACGGGGAATCTTTAATTAGTCCGAATGTTTACTTTAATCAAGGGTTGGACTTCCAAGCCACAGAGCAGAACAACCGGTGGATGGATGGTGGGGACCTGTCGGACAATCTGTGGAATGCCGAGGACATTTGGTTCTTACAGCAGCAATTCAACAACAATGTTTGAAAAAATGACAGCAAATCAAGAGCAGAAATTCAATTTTAGAGAGATCTTTGGGAGAGAGAGAGATTAAAATCTAAATTTAGGATACACATAGAAAGTAGTGGGGAAGGACAGATCGAAATTGTGGATGCATATGTTTGTACTTTGGTTTATGTTTTCCTATTTTTCTCTTGGGGAGGGGCAAAAATTGTGATTTGAATTGTTTTTTTTCTTTTTGGAAATCTCATTCATTGAAAATGACTTGTGTGTACCGTTTCTTTTAACTACGGATGGCATTATAGAAGCTTGTTAAAAGTTAGTATTAAAAAATGTAGAAGATGTGAATAATTGGATCCACTATCTTTTTTTTTTATTTTTTATTTGTTATTATTGTTATTGGTTATTATTGTGATCTTCTTTCCAAGGCTATGGAATTTTTGAGACGTAGCCTATGGGGCCAGAACCAGATTAAAAGAGGTTTGTCCAAGTTGTAGATTAAATTAAAAAAAGGGAACCCCAGCAATGATTTTACAGACGTGGGCTTGTGTTTAAAATTCTATGACGTCCGTGTTTGAAAATCATCCATTAATAGTATGTATCTATGTATGCATGTATGTATGATCTTATCATGTTGTTGTGTGATGAGATTGCCCTATTATTAAATTTCATTTTGATCGTTGTTGGCTAGTTGTGGACAAAGTGGGTGAGGTATAAGAATATCTTGCTTTTACTATTTAATCTCGTGTTATTTATTTATTATAAATTCATTTTATGTATTTTTATATATTTATTTTCTTGGAGACCAATGAAAAATGAGAAAGAAAAATAAATGAGAGTGAGAGTTCACACTAAACAAGGGAGGAGAAAAAAAAGTTGATGAAAACGTGATGGAATAGTAGAGATAGATATGGACGAGGATACAGATGGAGAGAGAGAGAGAGACGGCGGCGGGAATCTTTGTAGTCCGCGTGCCTTTTAATGAAGCCACCGAGGTGGTCCCAAGTGAGAGAAGTGTTAAGGAGGTTCCACGTGTACATTCCACAAAGCAAATACTAAAAGCATGGTTGGGCTTCCTAGACTGAAGCACTGAGAGCCGCAACCCTTGAAACCAAACAACACAACTCTTTTCCACTTATATTTCTCTTCTCAACTCTTTTGAATTCTTCGGACACCGCCACGTTCCTTACTCAATCATACCATACCCCCCCCTCCTCTCTTTCCTTCTCCTCCGCTTGATTTTAACTTCCAGATTTTTTTGATGGATTAGTTAGTGGTTAGAATTTAATTAATATTTATGATGTGTTTAATAAGACAGATAGAAAAATTAAAAGAATGAAAAATAACCGGGATAGAGCCAAAAATATTTATTGTAGGGGCAACCTAGAAGTATTTAAATATTATTTTTTTATATAAAATTTACCCATTATTAATTTTAAATTAATATGTTTTATTTGACTCAGACTTTATTTATTTATTTATTTGAGCACAAACTCAATAATTTATCATTGAGTTTTTGACAATCAACTTATTAGGACTAGAAGTATTCATTCAATAAACAAACTTAATAAAAATAGTTTTAAAAAAAAAATTATTTGCCACAACTTTATTAAAACTTAGATATAAGAATACTTTGATTGATCACATATAAATTGTTAAAAACTAGTTGTTCGAATAATTTAATTAAACATATAATTCTAATAGACAAATTACAATATATAGTAAAATTAAATAATTTTTTATTTGAAATAATTTAAAAAATTAATTTATAATCCTTGCATTTTAATTTCAATTTCTAAGTTCAAACCCTAGTTTATTACCATTTCAAATATCAAGGTCCAATTTCAATTCACATTAAAAAAACAATAGAGAGGAGGAAACAAAAAAAATTAGAAAAATAGAACGCTGATCAAAAATGTCAAGTTAAAGAGAATGATCGATTAAGAATCACTAAAACTCATTACAACAATAACTGACCAAGCATAATCTTGTTTAGTAGGTGGATGTGTTTATCCTTGTTAAAGGTTAAGATTGATTTTTATAGGGTGCTTGCTCATTTATTATTGACCGGTTATTCAAAAGATGTAATAACTAATTATTTATGTTATAATAGCGCAATTTATTGATGCTTATAAAAAAATTCATCTTAACATTTTTAATTTAAGTTGTATGGTTA
>CAUOFW020007253.1:0-21578 GCA_963454935.2 Ilex paraguariensis | reverse complement strand
AAAGAGTCTTAGGATCAAAGGACCCATCACAGCAGCATAAGAGAATCAAACATAGGGGTTGGGGGAAGCACCACCGAAGACACAGGGGCAGAGCTATGCTGAGAAACATCAGACACCTTAAATTGGTCACTCCAAAGACATTGAGCATGAATAACCACCACAGCAGAGTTAACCTCTTCAGCACAAAAAACCTTTTGATTCCTAGCTTTCCAGATAACCCAACCCACAGTGGTCACCTTGCCCAAAATCTCCAGTCTTGCATGAGCAGTACCAACCTGCTCCAAAACTCAGGAAGATCTGTGTGCCACAGACAAAAAGGAGTCTGCCTCCCATTCAAACGCCAAATTCATGCCAAACCAAACCCTTTTCATCCATTCACACTCAAATAAGAGATGTTCAAGGGATTCAATATGTCGCGTACAGATAGGACAGCAGGGAGAGGAAACACACTTCCTTTTAAAAAGATTCTCTCGGCAGCCAAAATATTGTGGCAAGCCCTCCACCAAAAATGTTTGACTTTAGGCAAGGCCTTCATGTTCTAGAGGATCTGCCAAAGAATGGGATGAGGGGAAGAAAAGGAACTGCACTCAGACTGAGTCCGCTTTTGCATGGAACCCAATCTATAGCCAGATTTCATAGAATAGATCCTTTTACGATCATGCCACCAAATTCTACTATCATTCCCACCGGTGATCAATAAAGGGACGACTTTAATAAACTCAACCTCCTGCACAGAAACCAAAGAAGATAACCTGGGAATATCCCATCCAATAAGGTTCACTTTGACAAAATCAGCCACTATGGAAAACTAACAACTAAGAGGTTTAGGAGAATGAACAAAGCGAGAAAGGGCAAGGGGAACCCATTTATCAAGCCAAAAGTTAACATCCTTCCCATTCCCAATCTGCCACATGACACCCTTAGCAAGCAACTCTCTTCCAAAAAGAAGGCTACTCCAAGCCCAAGAAGGACGGTTACCTCTTTTGTAGACATTAAATTATCATTAGGAAAATAAATCGCTTTTGTAAACTTCGCCCAAAAGGAGTCAGGTTGAGAGATTAACCGCCAACATTGTTTCGCCAAGAGAGCCTGATTGAATAATTTGAAGTCCTTGAAACCCATACCACCAGAAGCTTTGGAGTCAGTCATCTTCAGCCACTTTTTCCAGCAAATACCAGTTCCCTCTTCAGACCCCTTCCACCAAAAAAATCTAACATAGCTATCCAACTTGTTACAAAAATTGGTGGGAAAAGCCACCACAGACATGGCATAGTTAAGAATAGCTTGGATCACCGCCTTGATCAGGACTTCCTTACCAGCCTGTGAAAGACATGATCCTCTCCACCCTTGAAGCTTCTTAGCCACTCTTTCCAACAAAAAACAAAAGACCTCACTTCTGGATCGACCCCACATAGAAGGGATATCCAAATATTTAGCTTGATGTGGGAGGGGCTGCAACCCTAAAAGATAACAGAAGAAAGACTTCTGATCATTAGAGGAGTTCTCAGAAAAAATGATACCAGACTTTTGGAGATTGGCGCACTGACCAGAGGCAGAACATAAGCTTCTTTCCCTTTGAGAAAGAAAAGGGAATCATCAGCAAAGAAAAGATGGGATAAGATTGGGCTTCTCCTCTTGATTTTAATACCCATAAGGCATTTGCTTGCCACCCCCTTAGCATCATGGAAGATAAGACATCAGCAACAAAAAGAAAAAGATAGGGAGATAGAGGGTCCCCTTAACAATGTCTCTCTAAGGTATGACATCACACTTACGATCCCCATTAAGCAACACCTGATAAGACACAGTAGATACACACAACATTATGAGTTGCACCCAACGATAATCAAACCCCATAGTCAACATCATGGCTTCCAAAAAGTCTCACTCCACTCTATCATATGCCTTGTTAATGTCCAACTTGATTGCCAACTTAGGGACTTGGCCTTTCTTCTTTCCTTTGAGGTGATGAAAAACTTCATTGGCCATGAAAATGCAATCCTAAATTTGACGGTTAGGGATAAAAGCAACTTGATTAGTAGAAATAATATAGCTTAGAAAGCACATCATCCTGTTCACCATGACCTTAGAAATCACCTTATACGCAAAATTACACAGAGCAATAAGTCTGAATTGACAAATGGCCTCAGGCTCCTCCTCCTTCGGGATCAAAACAATGTTGGTCTGGTTAAGCACAGCAAGTAGACAACCCTTGTCAAAGAAATCCTTGACCATCATGAAAACGTCATTCCCAACACTGTGCCAGAAATGGGGGAAAAACAGCCCAGGGAAACCATCAGGGCCAGGAGCTTTGAGGGCTCCCAGCGCAGAAACAGCATCCCAAACTTTAGAAACAGAAATATCACGAAGAAGAAGATGATTCATATCAGCAGTCACTTTAGGATAAACAGCAGTCAAAGCACACATCCAATCCTTATCCCCAACAGTCGTGAATAGCTCCTGAAAATAGGCTTTGATATTGGCAGAAATGCCCTCCTCCCCCTTAATCCAATCATCAGCATCCTTCTTTAGTCTAACAATACGATTGTGATTACGCCTCTGAATAGTAGAAACATGAAAAATCTTGTATTCTGATCACCGCTTTTAAGCCAATTAAGTCTGGATCGTTGCATCCATTATTGTTCCTCCCTGCATCAAACAACATCAAGCTAAGAACAAACATCAGCCTCCCATACTAGGTTCTCCTCAGGAGGGTCAAGATTTTGAACATGACACAGCTCCTTCTCCAACTCCCGAATAATCTTTCTATTGTTCCCAAATTTGAGTCTACTCCACGCTATTAGCCTATCTTTACATTTCTCTAGATTAGAGGTAGCCGTGAAAAAAGGTGAACCAGATTGATGGGAAGTCCAATTAATCTTGATAACCTCCTCACAAGCAGGGTTCTCCAACCGCATACATTCAAATTTGAAATGAAAGGGTCCCTTCTGGGAAGACTCCCCGAAGTCAATCACAATGGGGCAGTGGTCAGACCCCATTCTAACCTCATGCACCACAAGGGTAAAGGGAAACGATTCACACCAATCAGAATTAATCAAAACTCTATCAAGCCTTTCCTGAACATTAGCATTACCTGGTCTATTGCTGGACCAAGTGAAATGGGGACCGCTGAAGCTTAGCTCCAAAAGATTACAGTCAGAAATAAGATTTTGAAGTTCCTCCATATGTTTGAAGTTTGCTGGGTTACCCCCTTTCTTATCATTCAAAGAACCAATAACATTAAAATCCCCAATAACAATCCAAGGACAATCAACCACCCTAGCCATAGCCTTTAGCATTCCCAAGTTCTCTTATGCTTTGCAACACTTGGATCCCCGTAGAGAAAGGTGCCTCTCCAAGTCATTGGTTGCTGCACATATTTACAGATAATATTAAAAAAATTCGGACTCTTTTCCACCAAATGTATAAAAATATCATCATTTCACCATAAAAGCAAGTCATCCCGAGAGGCCCACAGGATCACTATACACACTAGAATCGTAATGCAAAGATCTTCTCAACCGCTCTAATTTATGGAATTTATTCTTTGTCTCTATAAGAAAAACGATTGAGGGTGATGGGAATCAATAAGCCCTCTAAGATTACGGACTATCCGGGGTCGCCTTACTCCCTGACAGTTCCAAGATAGGATTAACATGAGTCGTGTGGCTATTGAAGGTCAGCCACCACCACCTGTTTCGATTGACAAACTAAATTTTCCGCATCTGACAAAGCAAAAGAAGGCTGCGACAACCAATGAGACATACTCCGGTTGATGTTATTCTCCCCTCTACCTTCACGATTACCATCTTCCTCCATCACTTGTTGTTGCCACATCTATTTCTCATAATCCTCCACATACACAAAATGTAACTCAGATTTAGATCTTATAGCTGGTTTTTTATTTGCCTTGCATTTATACCTCTTGGGTTGAATTTTGAGAAGCCTCTTATCTCCCGGTTCATGAAGTGAAAAATCAGGAACCAAAGGGAGTCTAGGGTGAGATAGAGAATGAGGGGAAAGACAAAGACTTGGAATGGTGAGAAGTTTATTCCTTTTAAGGCCCACTAACTGGGTTTCCCCTTCAACATTAGCACACTGGGCTTCCCTCTTCAAAGACATATGCTAAAAATGGACCTCCATTGTGTCACCATCATCCGCAGTCCCACTATCCGATATAACATGGACCACTTTATCACCATATGTCTGGGCATCCAAGTTAGCAGATGGTTCAATAACAAAATAGGATCCCCTCTTCACAGCAACAAAACATACCAGAATCCTCCTTGGAGACAGAGTGGATAGAGTTAAAGTCCCAATCATGGTCCCTACCCAAAAAAGGCACTACAGCTAGGTGAGGGGGGTGCTAAAAATAGAGTCACTTGTGCGATTTTGCAAATTACCAAAAGGATCTGCATCAGGAGCCTTTGGATTGTTCTTAATAGGGTCAACTTGAACTTCCGTGTGTTTATCACCTTATGTTGTACTAGAAACAAGAGACCCATAAGCCGTAGGGGCAGCCTTTTCCCCTACCACCTTTGAGCTTTGCTCTTTTTTCCATATTCTCCCGAGTCATGAGAGACCATGTTTCTTGGAAAAAACTTGAAGAAGAACTGTTTGGTGCTCGCAAATCTGGACCAAAATGGCTCTTAGATCCCAAAATACACCTCTCCTAGCAATGACTTTGGGAATGTCCTATCCTTCCACAAAGATAACAAAAATAGAAACCTTTTCGTACTGTAGGCTGATCCAAATATCATCTTGGTTATCCCGAGCAAGAAAGAAACCCTTTTTTAAGGGTTCCTTAAGGTTGATCCTACACTTAACCCGTAAGAAATTACGCTGGAACTGAATATCACCATCGAATTCCTCCAGCTGTGTAGGTTCCCCAATGACCCTTCCTATCCTCCATGAGTTGTTTTTAGTCACAAAATCCAGTGGTAAGCCCCTAACTTGTACCCAGAACTCGGAGAAATGAAAATCAAAATCACTGATGATAAACTGAGGTTGATAGGTTTTTAATACCAGCAAGGCTCCCATGACCGACCAAGGGCCCTCCTCCAAAATTTTATCCCTATCTTTCTCCTCTTTGAACATGAACATATATGTATTTTTCTCCTAGTATGTAATGGAGAAACCCTTAGACGTTTTCCAGGAACTTTGCAAGACATTGGATACCCCTTGTTTGTTTAGGTTGATGTCTATATAAAAGTGACCCACTAGAAAGAATTTATCAACATTTTTAGATGTGGAAGGATCAGAGAATAAGGATATACGAGGGGAAGAAAAGGCATGCAAATCGGCTGCTGAATCTTTCTCCATATAGAAGAGAAAGGAAAGAAATAGACCAAAAGCAAAAAAAGAGGGTAAACCGGCCAACAACCCCAAGCAAAACCTGCGAGAAAAAAGAGAGGGCTGTAAAATGGTGTAGAAAGGGAGGGTTAGGGAATACAATAGGTGAACTCAGAGAAGGAGAACATAGACAAGAACCAGTGGGGATCAGCTGGAAAAGAAAAGTGAGATAAGGACGAAAAGGATGAAAGGAAAGGGAAGTGAGAAGAAATTTTAAGAATAGAAAGCGAACCAAAGGGAAAGGGGCGGATTAATCGATGAGGTGCATTAAAGGGATAGTAAATGAAGGGAAAATCGGGAACCCAAACAAAAGAAACCTCAGGATTAACCTCCTCGATACCTGAAAAAGCAGAGATCAATGAGCCATAAAGCAGGAAGATGAGGAAAACCTCAGATGAAACCCTAATGAGGGTAAGGAGCTCTCAGACCGAGAGGAATCCGAAACTGTCTTCGATGTTGTAAGTTTAATAATTTTTTTTTTCAATTGCTTGAATATAGATCTGAACTGGGTTGACTGAATACATATGCATATATACGTTTGTTTGAATGCAATAAAACTGGTGTTTGTGTTGTGTTTTGTTACACAATTATTGCTACACTTTTGTTGTTATACTTGTTTTGATACACTTTTATTTTGTTATATTGTTAAAATTACACTGAATGTTTTGTTTTGTTTTAAAATATTGTTGTGTTGTGAATGTTAATTACCCAAGTTGTTCAGTGACATAGTTGTTTATTATTTTTTGTGTAATTATGTGTGATTACAATGTGTGTAAATCATAAATGTTGAATGTGTTACTATCACAATGTAATATAAAAAATGTAACATAGAAAGGTTAACACAAAAAAGTGTAACAAAGTTACCAATATAGTGTAACAACTTACTAGTTATCCCAACAAAGTGAAGAATAATGGACCATTAGACACAGAACTGTATATTCTGTTTATAAAGTGTTGTTGTGAGATAATAATATAGTGTACAAGAATGCAAAATATTTTATTCCTTGTTTAAAACGCTGTGTGTAAATCCTAAATGTTGACTGTGTTACTCTCACATTGTAATATAGAAATGTGTAACATAAAAAGGGTACCACTCTTACTGGTTCACTTATTTGGTTATACTCTGTTTTTTTGATTCACTTATTTGATTGTGTTGTACACTGTTTTTGGTTCAATTTTTTGACTGTGTTATACACTATTTTTTGTTTCACTTATTTGCCTGTGTTATATACTATTTTTTGGTTCACTTATTTGGTTATACTGTTACAGTTTCAGTTAAAAATTTGTTATACTTTATACACTTTGTACTTTATCTCTTCCCAACTCAGAGCTGTGATGGGGAAAAAATAAATGGTGGAATCGAAGCAAGAGCCTAAATACACATCGAACTTGTTTACCATAATTAGAGCTATAAATGACATTAATATAAGTGAAGCACACAAAGATATTTGAAAGAAAACACCATTTTGGTTACTATTTGAATGCATCATTGATAAAAAAATTAGACAGGACATGGTGTAGAAAGAGCGATAGTAACATACAGGATGAAATAATGTGCTTCGATGTTAATACATCCAAATTTTACATTGGTAGGAGGAGATTAAATTGAGAAGAAGTGATATGAAAATAATTTTTGGCATTGATGATGGACGCGATCTAATGGATTCATTATCTCATGGTAAGAAAAATACAAAATTTGTTAAAAGGAGATTCAAGAAGGACAACATATTGATATCAACCTTGATAAAGAACAAATTAGTTGAAACAGCAAGTGGTACAACAAAACATAACGTTGTAAGGCTGCTATGTCTATTCTTAATGGTAACACTATTTTTTACACACACTAGGATATCTATAGAATGAGAATTTGTTTCATACGTTGAGGATTTAGATGCAATGAAGAATTTCGATTGGTCAAGTGCAATACATGAATCTCTTATGTTTTTACTTTAGAGAAAGAGTAGCAGCCCATCTAGTGTTACTGGATGCGTAATGTTGTTATTGGTAAGATATTAACAGCCCCGTTCCATTTTCGATATTATTTCCTGTTGTTTAATAAAATAATGTAACTCATTTGCTTATATTGAATTTGTATGCATGTGTAATATTAAGTTTGTGAACATACAACAATTATCAATTCTAAAAGGCCAAATGCAATACCAAGGATTGTGAAATGGAATCTGCCAAGTCGTCAAAGAGCTATGAAACAAAGTACGCTTACAAAGTTGAAGTCAAAATATGTAAGTTGGTTAAATATAACAAATTTAATTTAATATGTCCATGTTGCAGAATATTTAAATCTTTTTATGTTAATAGCATATAATACACTTGCATCATAAACACTGTAATGTCACGCTATAATGATATACTTTCATGTTATACTTGTGATATGCATACAATTGTCTATTTTTCAAATGTTTCAAAGGTGTTGAGGCATAGGTTGAACTAACAACAAATGAGAAATTTTTTTTGAAATATAAGAGAAGGAAAGAACAAGAAGGGGGTCAATCTAAAATGGAGGGAAAGACCAAAGGTGGTAAAGTTAAAAAAACACATGATCTGGTGGATGAAGAAACATTTGAGTGCAGTGGGAACAAGGAGGGAGAACATGATACATTTATTGACGATGACGATGATATGTTGGATGTCATTGGTGGTGATGGTAATGAGAAAGTGGCATTTGAATCTCTTAGTGATGTTGTTATTAACAAAGCGACGCACAATCTTGATGTTCCAGTACAAGCTGGCAGTGATGTAGGAGAAGAAGAATACACAAACAGAAAAAAACTTCAAGAGCTATTGAAGGAGAATGATGCCTTAACATTTTTTATAAGGAACAGATGGACAGATAAATGTTATTTGGAGCATTCACATTCTGTTTCTGGGGGTGATGAGTTTGACACGCAATAATCTGCATTCTCACTGAAAATGCAAGAAAAGGAGACGATGATAAAGGAGTTGAATGAAGTTGTTGAAAATATGAAAAAGAGGGAATAAATGTCTGAAGCAGAAATACAAGCTTGTAAGGAAACAATCAAAAATCGAGAAAATGAGAATGCTGAGTTGATTTACAAGTTAACGAGTTATCAGTCCATGTCATAACTCAGAAATATCAGCAAGAAAACATTGCAACTCAAGATTATGGAAAAAAAAATAGGACAAACATTAATGGTTCGAAACATTAAGAAAAAAAGGAAGAGAGATGCAGAATTTGAATACAATGGAAAAAAAGGGGAAAAATCAGATTGTGACATCAGATTTGAGTGAAGACAAATCTGGAAGAACAATTAAGATTGTTGAAGATGATGACAGCAAGGAAAAGATCACTGCTATTCAATGGCTCATAGACAAAGAGATAAAAAAGATGTGTTGTGAATGTGAAGCATTGGATATCATTGATTTTAACAAATTGAAGATAATATATGATGAAGAGGGTTATGAGTAAGTGTCATTGTCCAATTAAAAATGTATTCATTAAAAATTATGGTTCTTACCTACTATGTTATATAATAAATTATATGACAAGTTTGCTTTTCCATTTTTATGACATTGTAGTGGTAAAATATGGTCTAGGGTTGGAATTGAAAGTGTAATATAAGTGAAGGATGCGTTGAAAATAATGAAATTTTTTTGTAAACTATACAACATCGTACGTATTGTTAAAGTGTAACATGGAACTGCATTTTTTAGATATAAAATGTTGTTTGACAGTGTAACATGGTCTAAATAGTGGAATATGATATTTATTTTTTAACAGATCATTGACTATTGAGTTGATATACTAAAAGGAATTGATGATTACAATGAGATGTCCAAATTTAAAAAACATTGTTACTTCATCAACAGTTTTTGTTGGGTAAGATTTACAAATAGCACAATGTATAAATAGTTGTTCAATTAAATTATTTTTGAATTGTTTAACACCTTATATCTTACATATTTTTTAATGTGTAGTCCTTTGTAACTCTTCCAAATCTAGAGTACGCACATCAAACAGAAATAGACAGACACATACCGTACTTTGGAGATTCAAAATGTGTTGTTTTCTCAATGAATTCAAATGGTTAGAAAGAAAATTATTCTCTGCACCACTAGACTCTGCTAGTATTGAATACTGAAGAAGGTGTCTAGACAGATTACAACTCATTAAGGTCAAGGATGAAAGACAGCCAGAATATACACCTAGAGAATGCAATCATATTGGTTTGATTATGTTAAAACAGTAATGTTAAAAGCTCATATTAGTTTGGTGTCTATTCATAATCTTAAAGCTTTTTATGTAATTGCAGAAAAAATATGTTGAAAAAAAGATTACAAAGTTCAATTATTCGAACGGGATCAACATAGACACACAGGATAATGAGCTACCAATCATATCATTTCAGACATGTCCACAGCAAAAGTCAAATTCGTAACTACTCGTTGTTCAAATGCAATCGTTGTTTTTAAAAACCATCGAAACATATTAACAATTGGAGTTAATACAGGGTTGCATATGGTTTGCATGTATGTTATATAATGAAAAAACTTACAAAAGGAGAAGAGATTGAGGAAAGATTAACAGCAAGAAAGCTGACCGAGTTCCAAGTTGAAATGGTATAATTGTTTCTCAACCATCCAAATTCTTGGAATGAAGAAGATCTAAAAATTCGTAGGAAATTGAAGAAAAAATTTGCAAATAAATAACAAAGTTTCATTGCTCATGTACTTTACAATTGATTATTAGTGTAAGATGAGACATCTGTTTGTGTGATATTGTTGTGTGGTGAGTGGTGATTGGTGAATATCCAAAATGTGCAAGGATACATATATTTTATTCCTTGTTGATTAATGGAGACTATGTTAAAGTGTAACAGGGTAACATTGAAAATGTAACACTTTCACAATATCTCAACAAATGAACATTAGTGTAAGATGATACATAGATGTACATATTCTGTTTGTGACATTGTTGTGTGGTGAGTGGTGATTGGTGATTATCCTGACTGTGTAGGGATATAGATGTTTATTCCTTATTGATTAATCAAGACCATGTCAAGGTGTAACATAAAAAATGTAATGGTGTAACATTTTCACACTTTGACAACAAATGATTATTAGTGTAAGAGGAGACATGGATGTACATATTCTGTTTGTGTGATATTGTGGTGATTGGTGATTATACATACTGTTCAGGGAAACATGTGTTTATTCCTTGTTGATTAATTGAGACTATGTCAAAATGTAAAATAGAAAAGTGTAACAGGGTAACATTGAAAGTGTAACACTTTCACACTTTCTCAACAAATGAACAGTAGTGTACCATGAGACATGGATGTACATATTTTGTTTCTGTGACATTGTTGTGTGGTGATTGGTGATTATCCAAATTGTGCATGGATGCAAGTGTTTATTTCTTATTGATTAATCAAGACCATGTCAAAGTGTAACATAGAAAATGTAATAGTGCAACATTCAAAGTGTAACACTTTCACATGTATCCAACACACTGTTCCAACAGTGTGTTAATTCACTATACAAACCAATGTGGGTTGTATACAGACTAATCTATTAAAAAAATATAATTTACATTGTGAAAAATTAGCTAAAACAAACAAATCCAACAAAGGAGTGAAAAAACACATTGTAAACAATTTAAAACATTGAACAATGTCATTAAATGATAACATTACCATAACGTCAACCACAATATTTTAAATATAAATGGGTCTTTGGTCAAATGGTACTTCTTGTCTTGTAAAGGCTTTGCCTTCTTAAGGTCAAGAGTTCAAGTCCCCCTCTTCCTTCCTCGTAAAGAAAAATAAATAAATAAATGATAGCATTAAAACTAGTCTACAACGGCTCGTTACAAGATTTTTTGTTGTGACTACCCAAACGTCCACACCGACCACAACGAATTCGCCTAATGAGTTCTCCCCTAGACCAAATTCTACGATTCTTTGGTTTACCAGGTTGCTTCTTGATAGATGGTGGCAAAATATTAACATTTACAGGTGAACTTTCATCACGATATATAGTTGGTATTGAATAAATGGGTTTAGAATATGACATATTGTATGTGCTGATATGATAGTAATAATCAACAAATACGTTGATATTTCGCCTACTCTTTCGTATTGCCAACATCACATGTGAATAAGGAAACCCATTTATTTGCCACTGACAACATGAACACGTGTCATTCATAATATCAATAGTGATCGAGGGATATGATATCACTTCATACACTTGGTCATTCAAAACCCGCATAGTCTAGGACCTCCCTTCTTCAAATGCAGCTTGTAATATCGAAGACATATTAGGAAAAAAATTCTCATTTCATTCCGAAGTTATTTTCATCCTTTGGCCAATTTGATTCATTATATGTCCCCTAATTGTGTCAACCATGCTAGTAATAGGTAAATGTTGAGCTTTCAAAATCCACACGTTAAACGATTCTACAACATTAGAACATATATCACGGTAATACTTCCTTATAAAATGAGAATTTGTCCAATGTTTATATGAAAGATTGGACAGGAACCTGTTCACATTAGAACCACCTTCACGATGGAAAGCTTTAATCTTCTCATTAAAAAGTGATTGTGTTAGTGCATAAGCACACTCACGTAACAATCTCACCATGTGTTCTCGAAATAAATTGAAAAAACAAGCCCCACTCAATTTATCCCGCAAATTAGCTTTCAAATGCTGCAAACAAAATGCATGGTGTGCATTTTGAAAAATTTTCGACATTGCTTCTAACAAAACCAAGTTGCAATCATACAAATGTAATAACTCAAAACTGATCTAATATATTAGACAACTGTTTTAAAAACCAATACTAGTTTGCTTTATTCTCCGGATCAACCATAGCAAATGCCAAAGGAAACAAACTTTAGAAATGAAGCACATAAATATTTGTGAAAAATTAAAATAAAAAATAGTGTAACAGATGAATATGGTGAATGGTAATTCCAAAACATTGCTGTGTGTGAATGTTAATTATCAAAATTGTGTTTGATTATACCATGTGTATATACTCACTATTAACTATGTTTGTATCATAGTGTAACAGTGAAAGTGTAACAATATAACAAACAGAGTGTAACAAAAATAATATAACATAACGATTATAGCTTAACTACAAATTTTATCATTCAAAAAACTGTATTAAACTATATTTTGGTTGACATCTTTTCCTGTAACCGATAGAAGATTATCTCTATACATGTCTTTCAAAAATGTGTCATCCATAAATACAACCCTTAAAGGAAACAAACAGCCTTTTGAAACAATTAGTGTCATGATCACAATCTAACACAATGTGGCTGTCCGAATTAGTACAATTGGCCGCATCAACATTCGAATGTAATTGTTGGTACGATAATGAATGATCCCCAAAAAGTATAACTTTTGCTTTCTCAACTGCTTCCCATACTTTCTCAACTCTTTCCCATGCTTTATCATAATCAGAAAAAAAATTAGTAACCACTTCTATTGAATGCGTTGTGCTATGCCCACGCACATAATCAACAATCAAATCTGTATTTAATTTAGAACTCATTTTCTTGTTATCTGTCGTTCGTAGATCTACATCACAACTGTGTTTGTTGTCTAATTTCCTAATATAAAAAAATCAATAGCTTTCTCCACTGTTGCATTGATATGTCACCCACAACCAGAAAGAATACTTAAATAAACACTGAGAAATAACCCCTATTTTATAATTTTTTACATAATTAAATTCAAAACCAGACTCAATCGAATATTTGTAAAGTGCTTGACGAAACTGTACCACACCACTTTCAAATTTTTGTCTTACGTGCCGTATTTCATTACTTCACCCAGCTGTTAGAAGAACTTTCTCATTGTGACCAATAAAATTGGGTAACAAATCTTCTTCACATTCAACAACATCATCAATGTTCACATGCTGCAATAAATCATTATCACCCACCGACCCGCCTCAATATCTCCAACAAACACCTTAACTTCAATTTAATTTTCTGAAAAACTCCGTTTCAATTCAACTAAATTCTTCAAATCTGCATCATTGCGCAACATGCAAGAGGGGTGACCAAGAATAAAATCTGTACTGACAAATTAAACAATTTTTCCCACGTCTCGCAAACTTCATGAACAAGTTATGATATATTTGAATTACCAGCTACTTTAAATATTTTAGTAGCATTACCGTATATACATAACAACAACACCATTTCCTCAATTGCCAAAATCTCTCAAACTATTAAAAGAATATATACAACAAAATTCAAATGAAAAACATACATAGAAAGAAATAAATACTAAAAAACATTTATACATTAGTATGTTAATATGTTAACATACTAAAAAAAATGAAAACTTCAAACTTTGTAATTGTTGTTATGTAATTGTTAGGCTTCAGGTTGTAGCTGGAAAAAATGTTCTGCTTCTTCATCCTTCAGACTTCATGATATATCATATTTATCATGTGGATGAAGAAAGAACATCGGCTTGCAGGTGTATAAAGAAGAAGTAGAAAATCGACTTCAGGCTTGAAGAAGAAAATCGGCTTACAGGTAGATGAAGAAGAAGCATCAATTAACTTCAATATTTAAGCATAAAACTCGGCTTCATGCAGAAATATACTAGTGTATATTTCTCTCTTAAAAAACTAGAAATAATGGTGTATTCAAAATTTGAAATTTTTTAAAAATTGTTATATTTCTCCCCAAAAAATATAATTTGAAAACTAAACACTTTCCCCCCAAAAAATACACATTGACCAATAAAGGACAAAAATGTCACAATAAAATCAGGAAAATTCAAATATTGTACTTGGATACAAATAAGTATCAAAATTAAAAACTTAAGAACCCTATATTTTTTACTGTGTACTTTTATACAATTAAACCTAATTTTGTGTACCCTTTGCAATTTCCCCTAAAAACTTCAATGTTGGACGTCTTAGCGACTGGGCTGGTGGACCGGCCTTCGATCCAGCCCATGGACTGAACCGTGTCACGATTACTCAACCCCAATGCCTATTTATTTTGAACTGGCCAATTATCGGGCTTGAATTTTTACCCAACCCAAAGAGCCTATGAAATAAAGAGAGGGTCCGGTCAGATACATTTCCCGATACCAAGCCTGTTTGATTCCTGTTATATCCACAAGACCACACAGAAGCAAGGGGAGAGAGAGAGAGAGAGTGAGATTCCGATCCATATTGGGCCGCTAGTCGCCGCATCGGTCGAGCATCAACGAGAGAGAGGAAGAGAGAAACCGCAGTGCTGTCCTCCTCTCTGAGGAAGACGTAGAACCAAAGGAGCTAGAAGGGGCCTCCTTTGAGGGACCAAGAAAATCTAAGCAAAGATGAGGATTATGATAAAAGGAGGTGTTTGGAAGAACACTGAAGATGAAATCCTCAAAGCGGCGGTGATGAAATATGGGAAGAATCAGTGGGCTCGGATTTCTTCCCTTCTCGTTCGCAAGTCCGCCAAACAGTGCAAGGCTCGCTGGTACGAGTGGCTCGATCCTTCAATCAAGAAGGTATGTGTTTCTTTTATGAATTTAGTAATTTATAGTTAGACACTCCTTATTTTTGATGTTTGTGTTAATTTCTGTGGTTTTAGTGGTTCTATTGATGTTATCTTTTGTGGTTTTGGTGGAGATTTTGTTGGGTACTTGTAACTAATGCTGGGTTTTGCTTCTCTTGTGCCACGTGTAGTAATTGTCGATGCTATGTTTTTCAATTCTAATATTGCATATAATTTACTAAAACAGTCATAGTTAAGTGAAGACAACATTTAGTTAAAATAAGTCAAAGGATTGAATCATTATCTCACTGTGATATGCACTCGGTTTGAGCATCTGTCTTACATTGTTGAAGGTATAGGCCCATTTTCAATTTTGGAGTTTTATCCAATTCAATTCGACTTTTGAATCATGTCAAAGAAATAATGTTTTATTCCTATGCTCGCAGGGGCAAAGTAAGGACCAACAAATAGAATGGGAGAGAGTAGAGGTTGTTAAGATTGTGATTGTGATTGTTATTGTTCAAGGACCATCTAAAAAGTCCATAACGAAATGTTACTTATTTTATCCTAACTAATCTTAGACAAAATGAGTGAGAAATTTCAAAATTGCGACTTTTGTTGATTACCTGCATTTATATCAATATCAAAGTGGCCATGCGCCTCTAAAATATTAACTGATGTCACTCTCTGTGCATTTTGAGAATGTTAGTCTACTCAATTTTCCTCACTGCGACTTGTCAGTTTTGTTGGGTGAGGGTGTACAGATTCTTTAACCCCCCCTCCCCGGTTTTTCCAAACCCAAAAAGAACAATAAGAATTTTATGTTACGTGCAGTTGGTTTTATCCCACTTAGGCAACTAGACAGAAGATTAATTTTAAGACAGGAACCTTGTCCTCTTCCATTATATACTTAAGTAACTTTACTAGTTTCAAGTTGCAACACCCACTACCATTAATGTCAAGGAAGATTAAATGCATTGTGTACTTGGGGACATTATCAGATGCGCATGCATTTCTATGTTGTGTTGCATCAGATATCACTTGAATCATCTTATATTTGGCAAATGAACCTAGTGATAAAATAAATCTTACGATATTACAGAACCTTCTGTGTATGAGTACTTCTCCTTCTTACATGTTTCCATTTTCTGCTTTCTGGACCAGAGGTTGTCCGTATATTTTTTTTTCCCCATATTCTGTTTTCTGGACTGGAGGTTGTCAGTATATGGTTTTTATTTTGTGTTTACTTTTCTGCTCTGATTTACGTCACTGTAAAAATTTACTTGTGACACAAGGAACAATGAAAAAACTTGTTTGTAGACTGAGTGGACCAGAGAAGAAGATGAGAAACTGCTTCACCTTGCTAAGCTCATGCCCACACAATGGAGAACAATTGCCCCAATTGTTGGCCGTACTCCATCCCAGTGCCTTGAACGTTATGAGAAACTCCTTGATGCAGCGTGTGCTAAGGATGAAAACTATGAGCCAGGTGATGATCCACGAAAATTGCGTCCTGGAGAGATCGACCCAAACCCAGAATCAAAGCCTGCACGTCCTGACCCTGTTGATATGGATGAGGACGAGAAAGAAATGCTGTCAGAAGCACGAGCTCGGTTGGCCAACACCAGAGGCAAGAAGGCAAAAAGGAAAGCCAGGGAGAAGCAACTTGAAGAGGCCAGAAGGCTTGCTTCGTTGCAGAAAAGGAGAGAACTAAAGGCAGCTGGAATCGATACGAGGCATCGGAGGAGGAAAAGGAGAGGGATTGACTATAATGCTGAGATCCCCTTTGAGAAGAAGCCTCCTCCAGGCTTTTATGATGTTGCTGATGAAGATCGACCACTGGAACAACCTAAGTTCCCGACAACCATCGAAGAACTTGAAGGAGAGAGAAGGGTTGATATGGAAGCACGATTAAGAAAGCAGGATATTGCGAGGAATAAAATTTTACAGAGGCAAGATGCTCCATCGGCTATTCTGCAAGCTAACAAGCTTAATGATCCAGAAGCAGTTAGAAAGCGGCCAAAACTGAATCTTCCTGCACCACAGATGGGGGACCAGGATTTGGAGGCAATTGCAAAGTTAGGTTATGCTGGAGATCTTGCGGGTGAGGAGCTCACAGAAGGAAGTGGTGCAACACGAGCTCTCCTCGCGAATTATTCCCAGACGCCACAGCAGGGAATGACCCCTTTACGAACTCCACAAAGAACACCTGCAGGAAAGGGTGATGCTATTATGATGGAAGCTCAAAATGCGGCCAGGATGAGAGAATCTCAAACGCCATTATTAGGAGGAGAAAACCCTGAATTGCACCCATCTGATTTTTCAGGGGTCACTCCTAAAAAAATGGATATTCAAACGCCAAATCCAATGTTGACTCCTTCAGCAACTCCTGGAGGCATGGGTCTTACTCCTGCAATTGGCATGACACCGTCAAGGGATGGCTATTCTTTTGGTATGACCCCAAAAGGAACTCCCATGCGGGATGAGCTTCACATTAATGAGGATATAGAAATTCATGGTGGTGCTAAGCTTGAACGTCGAAGACAAGCTGAGTTGAAAGAGAACCTGCGCTCTGGTTTTAGCACTCTTCCCCAGCCTAAGAATGAGTATCAGATAGTTGTCCAACCTGTTCCAGAAGATAGTGAAGAGCCAGAGGAGAAGATTGAAGAAGATATGTCTGACAGGATTGCAAGAGAGAAGGCTGAGGAAGAGGCGAGGTTGCAAGCATTGCTAGGAAGAGATCAAAAGTATTGCAAAGGGAGCTCCCCAGACCTCCTGCTGCTTCATTAGAGCTAATTAAAAATTCTTTGATGAGAGCTGATGAAGATAAGAGCTCCTTTGTCCCTCCTACTTCGATTGAGCAGGCTGATGAGATGATAAGAAAGGAGCTTGTATCCTTGCTAGAGCATGATAATGTGAAATATCCTCTTGAAGAGAAAGTGGAAAAGGAGAAGAAGAAAGGAGTCAAGCGGGCTGCAAATGGAAAGTATGTTTCTGTCCCTGTGATAGAAGATTTTGAAGAAAGTGAGCTGAAAGAGGTACGTGTTTTGTTACAAGTATTCAAGTCATTGGGCTAGTCCATGCTCTAATATCATAACTACCATAAATGTTGTTTTCAGAATGATAATATTATTAAACTTAAAAACATAAACGTAAATGGTACAATGCCAGTCAAGGATGGCCAGGATATCCAGATCAAAGACCATATAAAAGAAACCAAAAACTGGAAGACCACAAACTAAATTCCGCATGCAGCTTTCCAACTCAATGTAATGCTAAACAGAGGAACATTTCAAACTCCTTAGTTACCTATGCCCAAAAGGAAGCCAAAAAGTAAAGCCAATTCCATAATCCTTCCACCTCCTCAATTCTATCCTCAAAGATCCTTTCCTTTCCAATCAACAACCCATAAAGTAGCATAAAAAGCACAGTCCAAGAGAAAAGAGAATCTTCCATCTTCTATTGCTTCCTCCAACCATAACATCTAAGCAAAACATAGATAACATAGTATTTGGTGGCACCCAACTAATTCTCATATGGTAAAACAAGTTATTCCATAGTGAAAACATGATGGGGCAATGTAAAAATAAGTGACCCACATTCTCTCTATTCTTTTTGCACATAACACACTGTTGTGGTTGAAGACAAGTTTTGGTTATTTCTTCTTTGAAGCATATCATAATTCATAAGTGTTAAACTTGGCATGAGCAATTATACATGCACAAACTTGCACTTGTTATGGCACACTAGCTTCCCAATCACCTTTGCTAGAGGAAACAAAGAAAGAGAAGGAGCATCAATTAAACACTCAAATAAGGATTTACATGAGAATACACTATAGAATCAATAGTCCAACATCTGTTATCCAAACAATTTTGGGTCAAAGAGACATCATTAAGCAAAGAAAGAAGGTCCACCAACTCTGTACACACTCTATCATTAAGGTTCCTACAAAACCCAAAATTCCATGACAAGGATATGAATAGGACCGAAAAAGGTTAAAACTTACCACCACCGCTTCAACACATTTATGTGAATGTTATGACATCCATCATCATATTCAAGTCTCAAACAACGGGGACATCAAATGTTGTCATTTAAAAAAAAAAACTGATGGAAACTAGCATGAGTCTTTATTGCACATAAAAGTACCGTGGGGGCTTCAAGTGTTTAGCTTTTCTTTTTCCAAAAATACCCATATTATTTCAAGATATACCTCCTATTTATGGGATTGACCTAAGTTAGCCTAGTTTTTTCGTTATTAGGCATGATCTTTTTAAGGCAACACACTTTTTCAGTTTTGTTTCTTTGGTTATTTTAGTTTGAGAAATTCTTGGCATAAAGACCTCAGAATTCCATGATGCTTTCTATTACACACCTATCTCAAAAACGGATTTTTCACTCTTGTGTGACAGGACATAAATTTATGAAAAATTTAGATGCTACTAAAAACCTAGCCATATACGCTAGGTTTAATCTTTGGGAATCATGTGGTCTCCATTTGTTGAACTCGCGTCTGAAATTATCATAATGTATGAATTTGGCTGAAGGCATATATTAGAATGTCTCTATGAGGAATATTTAACACCTTTACTTCATTAATTAAGCTACTACTCGACAGTCTACCACTACTTGAAACTTTGAAGTTTTATGTTGGTTAAAGTGGTTATAAGTTCTGTGGTAACAAGCTATCATAGATTCCTCCATTAATTCGGATACGTTTTGTGAGGTATATTTACTATTCTCTTAGTATAAATGTTCAAATTATGGAATGAGGTGATTAAAAATATGTACACAAATTATAGAGTGTTTACCTCTCTTTCTCTTTTTGCTACTTTTGTTGTCCTTGATCCATAAACATTCATTCATATAATGTCCTTAGGTGAGGTTGTGTCCTCTTTCTCTGTAGCCACTAAGGGTGTGCAAGAATCCGATTGGAGTCGGAGTCTGAAGGTCTATTCGAAAAAACTTTGATTCCAACTTTTATTAATTAATGGGTTTATGTAAATTATAAATTATATTATTACATATAAATATAAAATAGCAAAATATATAAAAAAAAAAATCTTATTTTGACCCCATATATTAAAGTATAAATTATATTATTACATACAAATATAAAATATAAAATATAAAATATAAAAACATAAAAATATAAGAGAGTCTCCACCCCTTAACCTTAAATTTCTAATGATTTCGTCTCTTGCTACTCCGTCTTCTCTGTGCCTCCACAGACCAAAGACCACTGTCTGCTTCCACTACTCCACGAGAACCACCACTCCACAACCCCCCTCTCCTCGACTCCCTAGCCACACCTAAATAGCGAAAGCCCTATTTGCAGCTTCGATCTGCTTCGATGAGGGAAGGCTCTTCGATTTCTATTTTTTTTTTCCCATCTGCACCGATTCAAACAAGTTTTACAAATATGTATATGGCGTGAAAGATGTATGTACATCTTTTTTTTTTTTTTTTTCTGTTCACTAGTGGAATCATTTTGGGGAAATCTATATCAGTTTAGCAACCAATAGAGCACCATATTTTCTTGTGGGTTATGTCTGTTAATTATTTTTTGGGGAAATCTAGAATTTTTTTTTTTGGAAAAATCTAGAATTTTTGTCTTTTGCGGATAAATTAGAAAATCATTGAAGTGGAAGATGAGGGAGATACCAAATGTGGGAGATGCTAAAGTGACCACAGTCCCCAATTATGGCCCAACTCTGAGAACTCCGGTCCGACTCCGCCAATTGGAATCGAAGCAGAGACGGAGGCGGAGGCACTAGGTTGGAGGCGGAGGACAAAAGAGACTCCGACTAAAATCGAAGTTGGAGTTGGAGTCGGAGCCCACCTCGAGTAGCCCCTAACCACTCATTATTGGATTTCATGTCCGAAAGAGAAGGAGATCATAGGAATCGCCCTCCAATATGCTTTTTTAGGTCCCTTGCCTCCAATTGACAATTATACTTCACTAACACAAGTACACTTATGTTTGCTGCTCCAAAGTACAAACAATTCCTGCTCTTAGAATGCACCTAGTTTCTGGACTTGAAATTGGTACAAATTAATACACTAAACTACTAAAGTATCTTACACTTTCATTTCATGACTCATACCGGATCAGATGTACTCCAATTTTCCCATTTCCCATAGCAGTTCAATTCCAGGTAATGATGTGAATGGTAAGTTGTTGCAATCCTGGAGAACCTCGTACAAACGATTCCCACACAAGGCTTTCAAAAGTAGAAGTACCTATTTTAAACATATGTGTAGTTTTAAAATCTAGCTAATGCTTTATTGCTTATCTAGTTGTTTCTTATTCCTCATTTGGATTGCCATGTGCATTCCAAACGTCTTTGCATCGTTAATGTCATCCAGCTGTCTATCAAAATTTTTCTCTGGAAGTAGGATTGAGGCACATTCTTTGACTAGTCTTGTAGAGCCCCATCTTTATCTTATGGTCCTCTTTAAATCAGCAGAGTAGTGAAATATATATTTGGTACTTAATCAATGTTAATCAATTGATAAATATACATGACATACACATTACATAACGTAACCTTATCTTGGATTGAGATAACAAGCAAGTTACATGAAAAGGTCTATGCAATAGTATGTGCCATCTTGTATCAATAATCTGCCATAGAGGCTTTTAATGCTTTTTTCACCCCACAATTTTTTTTTAATTCCTTTACGTTCTTTATTGCTTCGTTATCATATGCCATCATC
>CAUOFW020007252.1:0-21579 GCA_963454935.2 Ilex paraguariensis | reverse complement strand
TTTCTTAGGTACGCGGTACGATGAAGTAGGCTTAGTTGGTACGGTATTTCGGGTATTAATTTGTTTTGGAAATCTTGTCTAGATTATTTTCACTACTATAAAATTATATATCATACAACATTACACACTAAGTCAATTATCCTTTATCTTACATTTGTGTTCGATTTTCTATTATTTAAAATAATGTATAATTATTAATTATATACACGTAGTTTATTAATATGGATTTTATATTATATACTATGTATACAATTTGGGATCGTATATTTTAGTGATCTGAATTGCGAACCCATTCTATTTGAGATCGATGTACCCAGATTGTGGGTCATTAGGGATTTATTGAATTCTAGTAACTATGTTTGAAACTTGATGACATGGAATTAGGTTGAGATTACATAAGACTTCACGAAATTAACCAATTACAAATATGATCTTAACAACCTAAAACATGAGCTCAACCCAGCCTAGCACCTTCAACTTGAGCCCAACCCATGATTGGATTTTGAATCAGGGTTGGACTCGGGTTGCCATTTACGTGGAAGTCTGATTTCCCATCAAGAGAGAAAGGAAAGAGAGGAGAGAGGGGAATGACGAGAGAAGGGTTGTGGAGGAAAGATAACATGGATAAGTGATGTACAGATTCTAAACTATACATATGTACACTCGCAGTCACGCATACACGTGGATAATCAAAGAATAGATTCAAAGTTAAAGCAAAACCACAAAAAAAATTAAGATTATAATTTATGGTAAAATTGCTCACCGGTGAGATGATACCGAAGATTTTGGAGAGCCTTAACCAGAAAGTATCCACCACTGATGCATAGTCCTTCAGGGCCACCATAACACCATTTGTGTTGGTTAGTGGTGGGGTGTATTCGAATTTATGGTTTCTAGTGGAATGACTTGTGGTGGATTGGTAGAGTGACATTTGAGGGCTCATAGTCCGCCTTCAAGAAATGTGTCAGCTTTGACTCTGCAACCAATATGTTTAACTGGCAAGCCTGAGATCTCATCAAGCCTCATCAGATTTAGAATTGTCCATGTACAATCTCATCATAAAATGAACCAGATTGGTGCCACAAGATAAACACGCAACCAAAAATCATCAACTCATTTGAAGAAAGTCCAAACATGGCTGGACATCCCTACTGCGCCCGTCACCACCAAATACCTTCATCGGAAAATCTTGCTTGAAAGTTTCAAGTATTCTCCAGAAAACTGTAAAAATGCCTAGGTTGGAGGTGGGAATGTTGAAAATGGAAAGTCAAACTTTTTTTCTTCACCAAACATCTATACCTCAGCAATATCACCACTGTATACAAGAACTCGACTGTCACACATTCAATTGCTTACACAGTAGCAGGGTTGACTTGCTCATATTAGCAGCAGCAGTCATTAAACTTCTGGTAGAATTTCATCACTTCAATTTCCATAAAGCCAGAGAGTTTATTTATGGATGAGGCACCGACCAGATAAAAAAGGATGTGGCCAGTTTGAATCAAACAAGCTAGGCTGAAACTCAACATTTGAGGACTAATTTAGCATTTGTTGTCCCCTACTTCCAGTTGCAATCAAGGTTGGATTGTTGATGTGTATTTAAATGATTTGTTAAGTAGAAAAGAAGAAAAACGTAACATTTCGTCTTTAAAAATAATTTTATGCATATCAGCGCACTCAAAACAGAAGAGTAAGTTACATTTTAAATTTAAGTGATGTGCAGAAGGCCTATCCATATAGACATTATCCAGTTAAAGGTAAGTTATTAAATTCGGTGGCACTCAGGTCAGTTTGGGCAACCTCAGCCCACTACACGGGTGTTGTCAGTATTTCAATTGTCTTCCAATTTTTTCCCCATACCAAACCTGATTATTGTAATCTCTGCCCAAGTATTGTTATTTTTGGGTTCGGGTTGGCCTGGGTTAGGTCAGGTTCAGGTTGATCTGTTCAAGCGGCTCTGCTAATAATAGCCTCATAGATATGCCATGTTATCTATGAAAGAGAATTTTGTTTAATAATGTTATGCATAGGAGGGCACAAACACATGCACACACAGAAAGACAGATTAATATGATGCCAGTGCTTGTTTTGGTTTCGCTGACGCAGGTTTGGTACGAATGGTGTGTGTGTGACCTCTCCTGCTGCATCTTCTATTCACAACAGCAATGGTCGTTCATATTGGGTTGGCCTCTAAAAACCCTCTTTCTGTGATAAGGGAGAGAAATGTGATCCATTATGTGGACTCTGTTGTTAATTAGTTGTGAACAAAACGTCACTTCCGCAAACCAACATATCTTTGGTGTCTGAAGTAGTGGCAGAGCTTTTTAAAACCTGGTGAAATTAAACCCAGAGACCTGCACCAGTGCCCAAACTTGTGAAGCTTGTCTCCACATGGTTCCTTCCTTCCGTGTGGTGGTAATATGAGTATGATGTATTGTACCGTAAAACGTTTATCTTTTGTTCCCTGTCTATATGTAGCCTCTTGGTGCAAAATTAGAATTTTGATAAAACTAAACCGGTTTAGTTGGATGTCTAGAACTTAGACATCGGCATTTTTTTGGAAAATTAGTCATGTCTTGTCCGTGGTCCCAGAGTGTACCTTTACTCAATTTCATCAGTTTCCAAGTAAAAATTGTGGGGTAATTAGGTGGGAAAAATGAACATTAGGGTGGTTTTAGATGTCCATGCTCAACTTTAAGGTACATTTTCATAACGTTTTTTCTAAATGCTTTTGTTGGTTTTTTATTTTTTATTTTTATCACTTCTGCCTATTTGTTTTTTCTTGGTTGGGGTATATTCTATTCTTTTAATCATAATCGGACGTATGATATATTTATATAATAAAATAGTTTACAATTTAAATTTTAAAAGATAAACAAAATGATTTTGTTTTTTGAAGTTCAGATTGTTTTAAATTTTATTTTAAAGTTAATCTAATGGTTAATATTAGTATTTTAAATTTAATAGAAAAAATAGGTCCCTAAATATGTGTTTGAAGTGATTTTTTTAAAGTATTTTTACAAATTATTAGTCATAAGTGCATTAAAAAAATAGTGTTTAAAATTGTTTCATCACTACATTTACAACCACCATCCCACCACCACTACCTCTACCATATCAATGTTGTTGTCGTTGCCACCGCTTTAACCATTGCCGTCGCTGCCAAGATTGTTGTTGTCATCATTGTCGTTACCACTAGCACCACCGCCACCCCTCTCACACCACCATTACCACCACCATAGTTAGCCCCTCACCACCATCGTCACCACCACAGCCACCGTTGCTACCACCATTGTCACCAGCACCACCACCACAACAATTGTCATCGCCACCATCACCATCGTCGCCATTGCCTCCACCACTATCGTTGTCGTTATCATCGTCGTTGCCACCACGGTCATTGTCACCAACTATAATCATAACCGTCTCCTACCACCACCACTGATGCACATCACTTCTCACTCTCAATACAATTGATGTTTAAATTTATTTATTTCTCCTCTATGTTTGTGATTTAATTTTGAATATGAATATAAATATATTTATTATTTTTATTTTTTATTAGTTTGTGCCTTCACAATAACTAGTGTATGTATATATAACTTAATATATTATTGAATATTACTTTTGAGAGCAATTAGTTGAATTTAATTACTTTGGCAATATATTATTATTATTATTATATTATTATTATTATTTGCTAAATATGGGGTGGCCTTTGAATGGAATGATTAGGTACACTTCTTGAAACTAGTATGTGGATAATTTCTTATTACAATTTGAGATTAAAATATGATAATCAACCAAACTTTTGACAATTATTCCCTATCATAGTTGAATCAACTAAACTAAGACAGGTTAGATTCAAATTAATTATTATTTGAATAGAAGCTTGGTTCAGATTAAAAAATGATTTGTTATTCTTCTAGGTTTCCATGCACATGGATCCTTAGATTAAAGGATTTAGAACATAAAGACTTTATTACAAGAGAAAAACCTTGAATTATATATCCAAAAAAAATAAAATATATTTTATCACCCCAATAAAGCATCGTGCAAATACCAACTCACAATATCAAAACAACTATCTGACCTTGTGTTACTCTGAAATACATAAACACAAAATGGTTCTACTATTCAATCTTGCAATTAACGTCATCTAGAAAAAAGGATTTGTTGAAGTCTACGTCAGAAAAATTGCATCATAAGGCCTAGACCAAGTGTTTGCAAAAATTATTGTTATAGAATTAACCTAGAAGATTTTCATGAGCAATTATTTTTCACCCCATTGAACATTTGATAACATAATTAGGGTAATTCACAGAATTTTATAAACAAAGAGGAGAAAATTATATCTATGCTTAGAGTTTGTGTTAAATCTCTCCCTCGCTAAATGATACCATCTAAGCAATAGTTTTAGAGTACTCTCATTGTAGCCCAAAACATATTATTTGGCTAAACTCAACGATGTTTGCTCAAATTCCACATAAAAATAAAAATTGTAACAATGTTACTAAGGTATGATGATAGTCTATTGTGTAAATGGAGTTGACTACATGTGCTACTTATCAATCCCCAAAGATATTTTATTTGTCAACAGCACCGAAGGATTTTGGGGTTAGTAGTACGTCATAATATGTTTATACCATTACGGAGAGCATTAATCTTCAGCTCGTCAAAAAATTATACCACACGTCAATGCAATTGAATGTGAAAGTGTTACAATATAGTATTGTTTTCTCTTAAAAAATGGTGTGTTTTATACAGAAAATACCAGTTGAGTGCAACAGTCTGTAGTTACAATGCAGATTAACATTTTGCAATACGCTCCATATGATATTTGAGCTGAGATGTGTTTGCCCTGTTAGACTCTCAAAACTTTTTGAAACTTCACAGTCATGCTTTGTAACCAAATAGAGGAAAAACAAACCTGAAATCCAACAACCCATCTTGCCATTCGAGTCAGTAGGTATGCGAGTGTTCAGATTCTATAAAAAATGTCAGCCTCCAACAAGGGGAAAAATATACAAGTACGAATACAAAGCTATGGAGAAGAGAGAGTACAAACTTTGACACGGCCAGTTTTAGAGGGAGCTATAGAGCTGTTAGTAGGAGAGGCACCACAACTTTGGCAACCATTCAACAGACCACTAGTGTGAGAAAGCCTTCAAGAGGTGCACTGTGATACCTCATTTTGTAGAGCCAAAAACCCTCCATCATGTTGGTATAAAGCTTATTGAAAAAGACACAATTATCTATACTGTAAAAGCAAATAAGTCACCACTAAAAACTATCAGATCACCTAAATAATCAAAATTATTAAAGATTATTGAAGGGGGTGGCTCTCTTTATTACACGTGTTATGACATTAAATGAGCTCACGTGAGGATGACTAGACAAGGCACGTGAAGGGGGCGTGAGTCACTAAGACAAATAAGCCTAGCCGAATTGGTCAGTAAGCTCGGCAAGCAGTGAAAGTGCTGGCTCTTACCAAACCGTGCTGTTCAATGTGTCAAGGAATAATGAAAGAGGTCGGCGCCCGTTATAATCGAGCTGTTTCAAATAGTAGATGGAAAGATAAAGATTTGCCTATAACTTGGGCATTCAAGATAAGTCAAAGAGCTTGATTCTAGGCTAAGGGAACTGTTGGAGAGATTTCAATAGCTACCCAAACTGAATCACTGAATAAAAGGAAGGTGTGTCACCTCGAAACGAAAATCACAAAAACCCTAATCAAACAGGGATCTATAAAATGGACAAGGAACCATGGTGAAAGGTACGCTGAATTCTCCTTTTCTTCAAGCAATCATCTTTGTTCCATTATTGACTTAAGCATCAGAGTGCCTTCGATCAAAACACTTCAACCTTGGACAGTTTGTTCGTTTTGTAGGAAAAAAAGATTGAGAGATCAAGTTCATAGATATTTCTTACCAGAAGGATCACATCAAATCCCTCGTAGGAGGTATTGGTAATTTTTTACCTCACATTTTGGCGCCGTTTGTGGGAAGATTTTCATCATTCGCAACTAAAAGCTACGATGTCTAGACTAAGAAGTGCCATTAGATCACCTGTAGGCAGTTTTGCCTTGAGAAATTCTGATCTAGAATCACTCCCATCTAGCAGTAACGTTAGGTTGCATGCCAATAGAAGCCCATCTGGACCTCACAAAGATGATGAGATATCCTCAGCCAGTTTCAAACCATCCAAAGATAAGAATCAGTAGATTGTAGGTCGTAGGGAATCCCTCCGTGCCGAGGGGGAGAACCACTCTTTGGCGAAGTTGGTCCAATCCCTGCAGGACAGGTTGGATGCGCACGACAAATTATTCAAGAAATCCTACGCTAGGGAAAATGACCTGATAAAGGAGAATGAGGAGTTGAAAGCCAGGCTTAAGAAGTTGATTAGAAAAGAGAACCGTAAGAGGGACAACCGACGAGAAAGTCTCGAGAAAAAATATGTTAGAACCAAGGATGCTAGGAATGATAAGTACCAGCAGAAAAGACCTCCGGTTCTGGAGGAGGACTCATGGAAGCAGTACATTATCGAAGAACTCAATAACCGCTTGAAAAAACCAGAACAGAGGTTGGCTAGGGACCTAGCCAGGAGAACAACAGAGGAATTCGGGAACGGCTCTGAGTCTTCACCCTTCACTTCATGGATTAAAAGTGGGTGAATCCCAAGTACGTTTATCATCCCGAATTTCAGACTTTACGACGAAAAAAGTGACCCAGCCTCACACATCAAACATTACAGACAGTTGATGACCATTCAGCGAAGGAACGAGTCACTGTTTTGCACCATCTTCCCTAGAAATCTTGGAGAGTTGGCCATGAAATGGTTTGATAGTTTGCTGAAGGGATCGATAAATGGATGGTCGGAACTGGCCGAGCAGTTCACGACTAGGTTCATTACGAGCAATAAGCAGCCCAAGGATGTTGGGGCTCTGCTGACGCTAAAGAAGAATAATAAAACCCTACAGGAGTATGCTCATTGCTATTAGAAAACGATGAGTGAGGTTGAGGGATGTAATCCTGAAATTACAGTGGCGTCCTTCTAAATCAGATTGTCAAAGGAGACCCCTTTGTACCAATCACTTACCAGGAGGCCAGCCACCGACCTGGAAGAATTGATGGCGAGGATCGATAAGTAAGCCAAAGTAGACTACAACTTATCCAAAGATGTGGTAAAAGAGAATCATGGCAGGAGACAGTTCAGTTGAGACAAGCAAACCGAGTCGAGCCAAGAAGGCAGAAGGAAGAATGAGAAGGAATGTTACCCACAGAAGACCCTTTTTCTTGTGGTAAATACGTTGTTCAAAGAACCAATATACAAGATATTGAATCAAATCAAGGCGAAACCATTCTTCAAGTGGCCCAATAAGCTAACAGGGGATCCGTCGAAAAGAAATTCAAATTTCAGATGCTCATATCATCGGGATGTGGGACATGTGACTGAAAACTTCCAATCTTTGAAACAACATCTGGAAGAGTTGGTTTAGGTAGGACATCTCGCCGAGTTTTTCGAAGTTAGAGAAAGAGCCGACCGAGAGAGAACCGAGCCAAAGGGAGACCAGACCATGGCAGCAGGAGTGATAGACGTAATCCACGCCACCACAAACCCTGCAAATGGCCACTAACAATGCTGCTAGGGCTTACATCCAAAAAGCCGCAAAGAAAAGAGAGGTGTTCGAATTACGTTTGACCCCAGAGGTGAAGGGCAAAAGAATGAAGATTGAGGATGCATCAGAGATGATCTACTTCTCTAAGCAGGATCTGATCGGGATTCATCAGCCGCACAATGATGCGTTGGTGATAACACTTAGAATTGCCAACTATGACGTGAGAAGAGTTCTGATCGATCTAGGGAGTTCATTCGAAATCATGTACATGGATCTCTTCTAATAGCTTGAACTCAAGCAGGAGAGTCTTAAGCCCTCAAATACTCCACTAATTGGCTTTAGTGGGAAAACAATTCTTCCTAGGGGAAAGATCACACTACTTGTAAAGATTGGGCCAGTTTGTGTCATGAACGAGTTCCTAGTAGTGGACATAGTCTCGGCTTATAATGCAATAATGGGGCGGTCCTGGTTACATGAGATGAAGGCAGTACCGTCAACATACCACTAGATGCTGAGATTCCCTTCATATGAAGGAATAGTGAACATCTAAGGGGATCAGGTTTGTTCCAGAACTTGTTTACTGGCCTCGGTCAAAGCCAAAGATAGAGTAGAGGTTCGAGAAAGGAGTTCAATAGCCTAGGAAGTGAAATAGAAATCAACACTTGACGACTCAGTTGCTTCTTCCAACCAAGCTATCATAAAAAGCCATAAAGTACCATTAGGCACAGAAAAAGAAGTTATTGACCAAACAATCAAAGACTTGGCTAAAGTATCTTTAGACAAGGACAAAGACCAGGAGAAGTACTTTTTGTTGGGAACTTCTCTTAGCCCTGAGCAACAAAAAGTGCTCGCCACCTTGCTGTGAGAATATGCCGATGTCTTCGCTTGGAGCACGAGTGATATGCCTGGCGTACCAACCGAAGTGGCATGTCACCATTTGAAAGTTGACTCTAGCTTCAAGCTAGTCAAGCAAAAGCTCAGGAGGTTGGCTCCTCAGCATCAAGACGCAGTAAAAGAGGAAGTAGCACGATTGGTTGAATCCCAAACAATTAGGGAAGTATAATATCTGACCTGGCTGTCAAACACCGTGGTGGTGAAGAAGAAGAACGGGAATGGGAGAGTCTGTGTGGACTTCACCGATCTCAACAAATCTTGTCCAAAAGACAACTTTCTCTTGCCTAAGATAAACCAATTGGTCGATGCAACTACCAGCCATGAGCAAATGAGCTTTCTGGATGCCTAGAGAGGATACCACCAGATCCTCATTGCCGAGGAAGATCAAGAAAATACCGCCTTCATAACACCAGAAGGGACATATTGTTATAGAGTAATGCCCTTCAGGTTGAAGAATGCAGGAGCGATGTATCAGTGGTTGGTAACCAAGATGTTCTCACATATGATAGGCAGTACTATAGAGGTCTATATTAACAATATGGTGGTAAAGAGTCTGAGAGCCACTAGTCACTGTTCCGGCTTGAAGAGTACATTCGATGTTCTACAGAGATACAAGATGAAATTAAATGCTTCAAAATTTGCATTTGGGGTTGGATCAGAGAAATTCCTTGGCTTCCTGGTTACCCACCGAGGTATAGAGGTGAATCCCGATAAGGTAAAGGCCATTGCCGAACTACAATCACCTCAGACTATAAAGGAGGTACAGAGGCTAACAAGAATGACAGCTTTGCTCAGAAGGTCCATATCCCGAGCATCTGATAAATGCAAACCTTTTTTCCAATCAATCAAAGGAAAGAAGGGGACACTCTGGAGTTAGGAAAGTGAGAAAGCATTGTAAATCTTAAGGTATACTTAGTCTTCCCACTAATCCTCTCAACCCCATTGCCCGAGGAGAGACTTTTCCTCTACCTAGTAGTATCGAAACACGAGGTGAGTGGGGCGTTGATAAAGAATAATTGTAAAAGGCTAAAACCTATTTATTATGTGAGCAAGATATTTTTAGATGCTGAATCAAGGTACACTCCATTGGAGAAACTCGCGCTCGCATTGGTTAGCTTAGCTAGAAAGCTCAGACATTACTTCCAAGCTCACCAAATCACGGTACTCACTGAATAGCCTTTGAAGTTGCTCTTTCAGAAGGCCGACCTATTTGGACGAGTTGCTATGGGTAGTCGAGCTTGAGGAGTTTGACGTTTTGTTCAAACCAAGGAAGGCAATCAAAGGCCAGGTAGTGGTAGACTTCATCGCAGAATTCCAACCTAAAAATAGTTCAGAGCAGAATGAGCAGACTAATGACGATCACAAATTAAGGCTTGATGGCAACTAGACCTTATTTGTTGATGGGTTTTCCAATCAAAAGGGTGCTGGCATTGGGCTCACACTGGTGAGTCCGGACGGTTGTATTTTGGAGAAAGCTATCAGGCTCGGCTTCCAAGCCTCAAACAACAAAGAGTATCCATTTTGTTATGTTTGTGCTTTATAACCCAATTAACTGTTGTGTCAACAACAAATTAATTGGAAGAAAAAAATGGACTGTGAGAATTAAGCACATGATTCTGATGCCTTTCTAGAAGTTTACAAGAATTGTCCTTGCCGAGACTTAACCCGTCTACAAACAAGCAAGTGTTTCTACAATGCATCCAATCATGGCATTAATAATCCATTCTTTGAATAAAGCGCAATAAAAGTGGGGATAGAAAGATTGTCATGAAGAGCTAGCCGGGATCCTTGCATTGAACCAATAGATCTTTCTATGCAGGAGTCATCCGTATCATAAATTGAGCCTTTGGTTATACAAAGTACCTCAACTTTACTAGGTGCATTCAATCATCCGATGAATAGGTAGAGTATAAAGCATTAAAGCATGAAGAAGTTACACAAACATAACTTTTGGATACTCTTTACATATTAATCACCTCTTACTAAAGAGTGAATGAGGAACTACTCACTTTTCATAGCCTTGGCAAAGCTAGAAAAGTGAGTGCTACTCATCCCTCTAAGTAGAGACGCTAATAAGTAAAGCAATTAAACAACGAGCTTTTCTTCAATGAAGAATAAGTGAATCACTTTCCACCCTTCACGGCTTTGGTAAAGCTCTAGAAAAGTGGAATAGTTTCACTCTTCTAAGAAAGAAGGATGCTCAAGCAATGGAAGTGAAATACATGAACAAGAAAAGTAGAAGAAAACTAGTTGCTTTTGGAGGGTTTCCACCACAACCAAAAGATGAACTACCTCTCTTGATACCTTGTAAGTAAAAGCAAGTAAAACTACAAGGGGAGTCTAAGCCTCCATCATGGTTGTTACAACATGAATGTAAAGACTTAGTATAAGTAAATGAAAGACTTCAACTACAAGGGGAGTCTAAGCCTCCAACATGGTTGATATAAATGGAAAATGAAAGCATAAACATGAAATATTCAAGAACTAGATTACTAAAACACTCTTACTTTACAAGATAAAGATTGCTCCCTCATTTCTCTACAAGAGGAAGAATGCCTTTTTAAGCTCCCAACAAGGGAGTATTTATAGGCAAGGAAGGGGAGGGGGTAGGAGATAGGTGAGGATGAGTGAATAGTGTTTGCCGTTCATGGGAGTTAACTATTCTGCAGGCAGTCTGTAGGGGGACATTCGAACGTTATCTTGTGTTCGAACGTCAAGTATACCTTTGCTTTGAAGGCGTTTGAACGTCATCTTTCTTCCACTCAAGTGGCTTCTGGTCACTGACTTGGTCTCTGACTTAGTCACTTCCACACGCCTTGACATCATTGACTGTACACTCAGCAACTCCTTAGTCACTTAAGACAACGTTCAAATGTGGAATGACGTTCGAACGTTATACTCAAGTGCTTCTGGTTCTTCTCTTTTTGTTGACCGCAACACGCCATGTCTCAGCAGCTGGTCTTGACAGGGTTTCAGATGACATTCGAACGTTGGTTGACGTTTGAACGTCCTTACGTTGTTCCAACCTTCTGCATTTTTTGCTCCTTTTTGTGCTGGTGTTACATTCAAGTGTGATTTTTGTTGTTCTTGGGCCTTTGTTCACTTTAGGACCTGAAATTTCTTTACTTAAACTTCATCAAAGCACAATTAGTCCAAAAAGGCATAGTAAAATTTGTTAATTTTACATACGAATCAAGGGGTAGCCATGGATGTGGCTTATATTGATCTGGGAGGAGATGCAGGAGTTTGCCAAGGCCGCAAAGCTGAAGGCAAATCTCCCCTTTGATAGCCTCATCACCAAACTATGTGATCACGCCAAGTTGAAGCACTACACACATGATACTATACTCCCCCCTAGAGATTTGAGCAATTGGGAAGTCCAACAACAGTAAAATGGTTGCTAGGACTGGGGAGAGAGACCTAGAGCTCCAAGGCTAGAGGCATTTACTGCCGAACCATCCTCGTTAGCACCTCCTATACCTGTACCTGCAAGGACTATGTCACAGTGTATGGACGCACTGGAGTCTACCAAAAATGGGTTGTCGATCATAGTGACATGATTGTTCTAGCATACATTCCCAGAGGAGCCCATCCCTGGAGGATCTCCACAGCCCTTAGTTGGGACCAGCTCCTCTTGCACCTATTCTTGAGGTGGACGACGAGGACGAGGATGATGATTCTGAGTTTGAGGAGTTCGAGACCTAGGAGGAGGATGCTTTTGATGAGGAGGATGACTAGGAGGATTTTTGTACTTTGGTTCTTTTGATTTTTGGATGTACATATCTAGGGTTACTTTGGTCGGCCAGTAGAAGTATCTTTAGGTTTTGGCCATTTTGTTTTGGAACTTCAACCCATTGTAAAGAAATTTTGGAAATGATAAATGAAATACCACAGTTTTTTTGTGTTATCATTGCCCAAAGCTATTTATTTAATTGCAATATGATTTTTGGATTTTCATTGTTTGAATATTTATGTGTATGAATGGATCTTAGTTTAATTTATAGCTTGTGGTTTAAAATAAATATTTGCTAGGGACTAGCAAAGCTCAAGTTAGGGGGTGTGATTAGCACAAAAACATGACATATATTGTATGCTAATATGCCTTTTTGTACTTTTGTCGTGAATTTGGGAAGAATTGCATTTAATCTTCATTTTAATTGAGTTTTGTGTATATGTAGGTGAAAAGATGTAAATGGCTTGAGTTAAGCCCCCATTGAAGTGTTTGAAGTCAATGAAGATGAGAGGATAGCTTAAAAAATGGTTTGGAGGGTGAAGAAACCAAGAAAAATGCAAGTTGAACGAAAACCTTCCAGAAGGTTTTGCCTTGGTTTGCCTATTTACTGCCAAAACCTTTTGGAAGGTTTTGTCTACTGGAATAAACCTTCTGGAAGGTTTTTCTTACTAGTTTCCTCATTTAATCGTTCCTGCACAAACCTTCCGAAAGGTTTTGTCCAGATTGCCCAGACTTAAGTATGCCATTTGGAGGCCCCACTTACACTTTTCTAACTTGTCCCCTGACATTCCTTACACGTCTACATGCCTCCCATCACCATAGCTTGGACTTTGAAGGCTTGAGCATTTATGAGGAGGAGAGAGAAGAGCATCGCAAGAGAGGTGAAGGCTAGGTTTGTCCTAGCTTGCAACAAGGCATCCAATCAGCCTCCTATGGATGGGAGGTCTGCCATACAGGCTATGAGGAGCTGAATGGACATTTTTAATGATTCATTACACATTATGGAGATATATTGCATTGTAGAGAGATAAGCTCAAGGGAAGAAGACATAGTTTATAGAGAGAAAGCTTAGATTTTCACATTTCTTCCATCCATTTCACTTGTAATCTCTTGTAAGATGTTTTTTAAGCTTCATTTATTGTCTTTAATGCCATTTATTTCCATTAAATTTAAATTTTAGTTGAGTATCCTAGCTTTTAACATTAATGTATTTAAGTTTTCATCTCAAGGATCTTCAAATGGGTATTGAATGCACTTTCTTGTAGTATATGTTTTCTTACATTAATTTCAAATCCAATTTTCATTTCTTTACAATGTCTCTTCATTTCATTTACTTGTTTTCTTTCCTCCTCGTAGTGTACACTGATTCGGTTTGATTGGGTTGAGTGTGAACATAGTTGTGAGTCTTTGATATCCTATAGACTTGTCATGGGGAATGCTTGGATCCTCACCTCCATTTTAGTCCTTCACTTCCCACGAATCAATCGAACATCTAGACACCATTGGAGAAAGGCCTTGAGTTGATTTGGCATTTCCATTGGAATGATCTCTTCGGACTAGCCAACACTTGCACTTCATTTTCTGTCACAAAAACAAATCATCAAACTCAAACTTCAAAGATTTTTACACTTTTCCCTTTTTTACCAAAATCACCTTCAACACAATTCACCTCCTTCCTTGAGGAGACAACCTTGGAATACGATTTTCAAGTAAAACAAGACACTCAAAAATCTCCCTCCGCTTGGGGAGCACTTTTGTTCATACACACACACACACTCACATTTTATTCACACACCCATTTTCCCAATTCTGGCATTGAACCCAAGTGAGAGTGATACTTGATTCGTGCGTAAAGTTAACAAATTTTACTATTCCTTTTTGGACTAATTATGCTTTGATGGAGTTTAAGTAATGACATTTCAGGTCCTAAATTGAACAAAGGCCCAAGAACAACAAAAAACACACTTGAATGTAACACCAGCACAAAAGGGAGCAAAAATGCAGAAGGTTGGAACAATGCAAGGACGTTCGAACATCAACCCACGTTCGAACGTCATCTGAAACCCTGCCAAGACCAGCTGCTGAGACATAACGTGTTGCAGTCAACAAAAAGTGAAGAACCAGAAGCACTTGAGTACAATGTTCAACGTCACTCCACGTTCGAACGTTGTCTTGAGTGACTAAGGAGTTTACTGAGTGAACAGTAAATGATGTCAAGGCATATGGAAGGGACTAAGTTAGAGACCAAGTCAGTGACCATAGGCCACTTGAGTGGAAGAAATCAAACATCATCTGATGTTCGAACGCCTTCAAAGCAAAGGCAGACTTGACGTTCGAATGCCAGATAACATTCGAACGTCCCCCTGCAGACTGCCTGTAGAATAGTTGACTTCCATGGGTGGCAAACACTATTCACTCATCCTCACCCATCTTCTACCCCCCTCCCCTTCCTTGCCCATAAATACTCCCTTGTTGGGTGCTTAAAAAGGCATTCTTCATCTTAGAGAGAAAGGAGGGAGCAATCTTTATTCTCGTAAAGTAAGAGTGTTTTAGTAATCTAGTTCTTGAATATTTCATGTTTATGCTTTCATTTTCCATTTATATCAACTATGTTGGAGGCTTAGACTCCCTTTATAGTTGAAGTCTTTCATTTACTTATGCTAAGTCTTTACATTCATGTTGTGATAACCAGATGGAGCCCTAGAGTCCCCTTGTAGTTTTACTTGTTTTTACTTATAAAGTATCAAGAAAGGTAGTTCATCTTTTAGTTGTGGTGGAAACCCTCAAAAATTCAACTAGCTTTCTTCTACTTTTATTGTCATGTATTTTCACTTCCATTGCTTGAGCATTCTTCTTTCTTAGAAGAGTGAAACTCTTCCACTTTTCTAGAGCTTTACCAAAGCCATGAAGGGTGAAAGTGATTCACTTATTCTTTATTGAAGGAAAGCTCTTTGTTCAGTTTGCCTTACTTAGTAGCTTCTCTACTTAGAGAGATGAGTAGCACTCACTCTTCTAGCTTTGCCAAGGCCATGAAAAGTGAGTAGTTCCTTATTCACTCTTTTGTAAGAGGGGATGAATATGTAAAAAGTATCCAACAGTTATGTCTGTGCAACTTTTTCATGCTTTAATGGTTTATACTCCACTTGTTCATTGGGTGATTGAATGTACCTAGCAAAGATCGAGGTCCTTTGTATAACCAGGGCTCTATCTATGATAGGAATGACTCTTACATAGAAAGACCCGTTGGTTCAATGCAAATACCCCGGCTAGCTACTCATGAAAACCTTTCAATCCCCACTATCATTGCGCTTTATTCAAAGAATGGATCATTAATGCCATGGTTGGATCCCTTGTAGAAACACTTGCTTGTTTGTAGGCGGGTTAAGGCTCGGCACAGACAATTCTTATAAACTTCTAGAAAGGCATTGGAATCATGTGCTTAATTCTCATAAGTCCATCTATATCTTCCGATTAACTTGTTGTTGACATAGGAGTTAATTGAGTTATAAAGCACAAACATAACAAAATGGATACTCTATTACATGTTCTGATCCTTGAGCTAAAGGGTGGCTGTTTCATTTTGAGAATCTTATATTTTGTCTACAAACTCTTGAAAAGAATCTTCTATTCTAATCAAGAAAACCCCACCACTGCAAACACTCAAAATTTTCAAAGTCACTTGGTCTTTGTTACTGCTTACTTCAAAAACACCAATCATAGTTCCCTGTGGATTCGACTCCAGACTTCACCAAATTATTACTACAGCTTGACCGGCTGCTCTTGGGTGTACACATTTTGGATCAAGTCAAGTTTTTGGCGCCATTGCCGGGGAGCCATAAAAGGTGTTTTACGGTAAAAGGTAAAAAGACCTCATTTTTGTGTATAACTTTGCTTTACTGTATATTAAGTTGTGTTAATTACTTTTATGTCTAAAAACATCCTTCACTATCAAAATTTGCTAGTTGAATCTTCGGGATCTGTGAATCAATCTGAACCACTTTCACCTAGATCAGTAGCAGACTCTTATGAAAGTAAAATGGCAAATGGTGAAGACAGGAGGAAATTCCTGCAAGGGAAGGGGAAGTACCTAACATTCAAACTTTGAGGGATTACTTAAATCCCACAAGGAATAGTGTCCCCTCTTGTTTTATTTTTCTTGAAGATGCACCCCCCTTTATTGTAAAGACGGGGACAGTTCAACTACTTCCTCAATTTCCTGGACTCGAAACAGAAAACTCATATATGCATATAAAAGATTTTGAGGAAGTATGTGGAACTTTCAAGACAATTCTGAACTGGCCAAGATGAAACTTTTCCTTTTTCCCTAAGGGATAAAGCTAAACAATGGCTAAATTCTTTAAAAGCTCTTTCAATACCTGACTGGCGGCATTACAAAATGAATTTTTCAGAAAGTTTTTCCTCTACACTGCACTAATGCATTGAAAAGGCAAATCATGAATTTTTCGGTCAAAGAAGGAGAAACCTTTTACCAAAGTTGGGAGAGATTCAAGGATCTACTCCAGTCTTGCCCACACCATGCTTTTGAGAATTGGACCTTGGTAGGATTTTTCTATGACTCCTGCCCAGTAGACTACGTCAGTTTGTCGAAATGATGGCTCAAGGAGAGTTTATGGGAAAAAGTCCGGAGGAGGCATTCATTTCTTTGATACCATATCTGACAGTTCTCAGATGTGGGACTTCGCCTCTCCCACAACTATTGAAGCCAAACCATCTACTTCCCAAGGGGGTAAGTATGTCTTGAAAGATGATGATGACCTTAGAGCAAAAATGTCCACCCTATCTCGAAAGCTTGAAGCTTTAGAGATGAAAAAAGTTCATCAAGTTGATGTTAGCTCTCCCACAGAACAAGTGTGTGGGATCTGTGCGCTAACAGGACACCCTACTGGGAGTGTCCCACAATTCCGCATTCAAAGAGGTTTTGTTGGAACAAACAAATGTTGTCTCTAATTTCAACAAGCCTTACTCCAACCCATACTCTAAACATACAATCCAGGGTGGCGGAACCACCCAAACTTCAGTTGGAGGAACACACAACCAACTCCAATGAACCAACAAGGTTCACACCCACCACCTCAAGGACCTCCCGCATACCAACCATACCAACCACCACAAAAGAGGAACCTTGAGGACACACTAACCATTCATGCAAAGCCAAATGAACTACAACCATAGTTCCACTCAGGCTTTCACTGATTTCAAAACCCAGACCACTCAATCTTTCGAGGATCTTAAAAGTCACATCCAAAAGTTGACCCAATCCATGACCACACATGAAAAGGCAAGTTTCCTGCCCAACCAAAACCACCACAAGGCCAATTTCAGGTGGAAATCCTTCATCCATGGAAAATCCACAGGTCAAGCCAAGTTGTCACTACACTAAGAAGTGGCAAGGTGATTGACAAGACCATCCGAGACAAGCTAATTCCAAAGCCAAAATCCATCCCAGTCAACTCACCAATCGAGCCTGAATCAAATGAGCCTGAACTTGTGAGAGAAGAGGAACCCGAGCCCATGATTGAACAAGAACCAGAACCATCACAGGAAGAAGAACCCTCGTGTTCTATTCCTGCTCCTTTTCCTCATAGACTCAAAACTGCACAGAAGTTGAATAATCAGCCAAAATTTATGAGCTCTTCAAGCAAGTAAAAATCAACATCCCACTTCTGGATGCAATCAAACAGGTTCCATCTTATGCCAAGTTTCTGAAAGACTTGTGCACAGTCAAGAGAAGCCAGAATGTTCAAAAAAGAGCATTCTTGACAGAACATGCCAGTGCATTGCTTCAACACAAACCCCTCCAAAATACAAAGATCCAGGGTGTCCAACTGTGTCGTGTGTCATTGGAAATTTCAGAATCGAACAAGCACTGTTAGACCTTGGAGCAAGTGTCAATTTGCTCCCATTCTCTGTTTACCACAGTTGGGTCTGGGGAACTCAAACCACAAGTGTCACACTTCAGTTGGCAGACAGGTCTGTCAAAATTCCTAGGGGTATTGTTGAAGATGTACTTGTTCAAGTGGACAACTTTGTATTCCCTGTTGACTTCATCGTCTTAGATACTCAGCCAACACAATATTCAGAGAATCCAATTCCTGTTATTCTTGGTCGACCCTTCCTAGCAACTTCAAATGCACTAATCAATTGCAGGAATGGGGTCATGAAATTAACCTTTGGAAATATGACACTTGAGCTGAATATTTTCAATGTTGCCAAACACCCAGGAGAGGACAGAGAAGAAAGAGAAATAAATTTCATTGAGTCTTTTGTCCAGGACCATCTCAATAACACATTCTGTGAAAATTCCACTGAACTTTCTTTGTCAGAATCCATCACATCTGAAACCATGGATGATGATCCAAAGAATTGCCCAATTCATGCTGTTAATACATGGGCCCCCAAATTCGAGGAACTTTCACCAAGTGGCACAAAGCCACTCTCATCAAGTGACAAGTCACCAAAGCCTGAATTGAAACCTCTCCCATCTGACCTCAAATATGCATTCCTAGGAAAGGACGAGTCATTCCCAGTGGTAATTTTGTCTAAGCTCACAGACTTGCAAGAGTCTAAACTGATTGAAGTTCTTAAAAGCCACAAAAGCACCATTGGGTGGACCATCGCTGACTTGAAAGGTATAAGCCCCGTTAATCTGCAATCATGCATATACCTTGAAGAGGACTCAAAACCCTCTCGTCAAATGCAGCGACGACTGAACCCTCACATGAAGGAAGTAGTAAAGGCAGAGGTTTTAAAGCTCTTAGATGCCGGGATAATCTTCCCATCTCCGATAGCAAATGGGTTAGTCCAACCAAGTTGTGCCTAAAAAGTCTGGAGTCACAGTGGTTAAAAATGATGCAAATGAACTGGTACCAACTAGAGTCGTCACAGGATGGCGGATGTGTATCGATTACCGAAAACTCAATTTGGTAACCAGAAAAGACCATTTCCTCTTCCCTTTCTTGACCAGGTTCTAGAGAGAATCGCAGGCATGAATTTTACTGTTTCCTGGATGGCTATTCCGGATACAATCAAATTGAGATAGCACTCAATGATCAAGAGAAAACCACATTCACATGCCCAGAAAATATTTTCAAAGTGTTCATGGATATGAGTCTGTTTCAGTGACATGGTCGAGAAAATTTTTGGAAGTGTTCATGGATGACTTCTCTGTGTATGGTGACTCATTTGATTTGTGTCTGGCCAACCTAGAAAAAGTATTGGTAAGATGTCAAGAAGCAAATCTGGTGCTCAATTGGAGAAAATGTCATTTCATGGTAACACAAGGCATTGTCTTAGGTCACATTGTGTCGTCTGAGGGCATGAAAGTTGACAAGGCCAAAATAGATCTGATTGGAAATTTGCCTGCTCCCAAGACTGTAAAAGATGTCGATCATTTCTGGGACATGCAGGATTTTACAGGAGATTCATAAAAGATTTCAGTACCATAGCTAAACCCATGTGTCATCTCCTAAGTCAGGACGTATCTTTGATTGGAGTGAAATGTGCCAAAAAGCTTTTGACAAGCTTAAAGGCATGTTAATTTCTGCCCCAATAATGCAACCCCTGACTGGACTTTACCCTTTGAACTAATGTGTGATGCAAGTGACTATGTTGTAGGTGTTGTGTTGGGTCAACGAAAAGATAAGAAACCACATGTGATTTACTATGCAAGTAAAACTTTGAATGATGCTCAAATGAACTATTCGACAACTGAAAAAGAATTACTTGTCGTAGTCTTTGCTTTGGAAAAATTTCGTTCTTATCTTGTTGGTTCTTCTGTTACTGTGTTCACTGACCATGCAGCATTAAATTTTTGCTCACAAAGAAGGATGCTAAACCTAGGCTCTTGCGCTTACTTCAAGAGTTTGACTTGGTCATTAAGGACAAAAAGGGTGTTGAGAATGTGGTAGCAGACCATCTTTCCAGGTTAACTTACGAATTTCATGAGGATGGAATGCCAATCAATGAAAAATTTCCCGATGAACAACTGTTCATAATTGATGAGACCCCATGGTACGCTGATATTGCTAATTTTCTTGCTACTGGAACACTCCATCCGTCCTTTTCCCCCACACAACAAAAAAAAATTTTGAGAGAGGTTCGCAATTTCTTTTGGAAAGATCCGTACGTATTTAAGTACTGTAAGGATCAAATCATAAGACGTTGCATCCCCGCTCAAGAAAGCAACAAGTAATAGCATTTTGTCATTCCGAAGCATGTGGTGGCCATTTTTCATCCAGAAAAACCGCTGTGAAAATCCTGCAGTGTGAATTTTACTGGCCCACACTTTTCAAAGATGTCCATGTTTTTTGTTCAACTTGCGATAGATGTCAAAGGTTGGGAAATATTTCAAAAGAAACATGATGCCTCTAAACCCCATTCTGATAATTGAAGTTTTTGACTGTTGGGCATTGATTTTATGGACCATTTCCCCCTTCCTTTGGCTATCTATACATTTTGGTAGCCGTAGACTATGTATCCAAATGGGTTTGAGGCAATTCCATGTCGGAATAATGATCATCAAACAGTGATCAAGTTTTTAAAAGAAAATATTTTATCCCATTTGGAATCCCAAAATCCATCATAAGTGCGGAGGTGCTCATTTTTGTAATCGACCTTTTCTGGAATCTGATGAAAAATACTTGATTTTTCACAAAATTGCAACTCCATACCATCCACAAACTAGTGGACAACTGAATTAGCTAATCGGAGATCAAATTAATTTTAGAAAAATGGTAAATCCAGACCGCAAAGATTGGTCGTCAAGACTAACTGATGCACTCTGGGCGTATCGTACTGCTTTTAAAATAATTTTGGGCATGTCTCCTTACCGATAGTCTATGGAAGCCTTGTCACCTACCTTGGATTGGAACATAGGGCATACTGGGCTATTAAGGCAATGACTTTGACATGGACAAAGCTGGACTAGCAAAAAACTTCAGATTAATGATTGGAGGAATTAAGAAATGAAAGCATATGAAAATGCTAAGATTGCAAAATCCAGGAAAAATTTTTTAAGAACATAGTGCGAAAGTCTTTTGAACCGATCAAAAAGTTCTACTTTTCAATTCAGACTCCGCCTTTTTCCTGGAAAGTTGAAATCAAGATGGACTGGACCTTACATTGTCAAAAAATGTTTGAACATGGGGCAGTGGAAGTGGAGAACCCATCAAACGGTAATATCTTTACCGTCAATGGTCAGAGATTGAAACCATTTGTGGAGGACTTTGTCAAAAATGTGGAGACCATTCTTTTAATGGATCCAGAACACGCTTCTAGAAAAGCGCTTGCCGACACAAAAAGGGCCGGGTCAGGA
>CAUOFW020007251.1:0-21581 GCA_963454935.2 Ilex paraguariensis | reverse complement strand
CTGAGTTCCATAGAGGAAGAGTGAGGAAAGAGTAAACTCTGATGTAGAGTACCACAGAGATACGAAGAATGCGAAGAACAGCAGCCCAGTGAACGGTGGTAGGTGAGGCAACAAATTGACTCACATGTGAACAGCATAAGAGATATCTGGACGAGTAACTGTAAGATATATTAAACTCCCAACAATAGTCCGATAAAGAATTGGGTCAGATAAGGGAGTACTGTTAGACGAAGAATAAGGAACATTGAGCTCTAAAAGGGTCTCAATTATCCGATTATCTAATAAACGAGCTCGTTCAGTAACATCTGAAGCATATTTGAACTGAGAAAGAAGATATCCTTTATGTGAGGAAACAATCTCAATACCCAAGAAATATCTAAATATCACAAATCTTTCATCTCAAAATGGTCCTGCAACTGGGTTTTCAATAAGCTATGTCAGCAATGTCATCACCCGTAATAATCATATCATCAACATATAGTAAGAGAATAATATAGCCTGAGGAAGTAGACTGTAAAAAGATAGCAAAATCATGGTCATTAGCACGAAAACCCAAGTCACAGATAATCGAAGAAAATTTGGCAAATCATGCTCTGGGAGCCTGTTTAAGACCATATAAGACACGATGAAGGCGACATACTTAACCAGAACTATAGATAATCCAGGGGAAGGTGTCATAAAAACCTCTTCAGTCAAATCTCCATGTAGAAATGTATTTTTCACATCCATTTGAGACAAACTTCATTGTCGAATGGCAGCAACTGCAATGACGGTGCGAACAATAGGCATCTTGGCAACAGAAGCAAAAGTTTAATCATAATCTAGACCATATTCCTAAGCAAACCCCTTGGCTACTAATTGAGCTGTATATCGTTCCACAGAACCATCCGACTTGATTTTTATCTTATAAACCCACTTACAACCAATGGTGCGTTTACCAGGCGGTAAAGGCACTAGCTCCCAGGCTTTGGTCTTATGTAAGACAGACAACTCTTTATCCATAGCCTGTTTCCAAAGAGGATCAAGTAGTGCCTCCTTGTAGGAAGAGGATTCAGATAGAGAATGAATAGAAATAAGGAAAGAACAAAAGTCAGAAGAATAACAAGTATTACTCTAACCAAACCTGTCAAAGGGGAGGCACTGCATCCGGAGAAGAGACAACTGGAGTCCTTCGAACATATGTATGCACAATAGGGGAACGAGTAATAGTCGACTCAGAAGATGAAGGATCTAACACAGGTAAATCACCAACATATGTGTCATGAGGAACATTAGTAGGAAAGAGATCAATGTATATCATGTCAGACTTATGCAATGAGGAAAAACTAGATGGAATTGAAAAGAATGGAATATGTTCCATAAAAACAACATGACGAGAGACATAAAGTTTATGGTGATGGGATCATAGCAACGATACCCTTTTTGACCCTCACCATATCCAAAAAATACACATAAAGCTGAATTGGCAGAAAATTTGGTACGAAGACCACTAAGGAGCAAAACAAAGCAGGTACAACCAAACATTCGTAACAAAAAATAGTTAGATGGCTTACCACATGACTTTTCAAATGGAGATACTCCAGAGGTGAGAATAGTAGGAATGATGTTGATCAAATGAACTGCTGTCAAAACTGCTTCCCCCCCCCCCAAATGAGCTGGGAATATGTGCTGATAATAGAAGGGAGCGTGCTGTCTCTAGAATATGACGGTGTTTTCGTTCTGCAACACCATTCTGCTCAGATGTGTCAGTACAAAAGGATTGATAAAGTGTACCATCAAATTTCAACAAATCATAAAAAGAAGTAAGAGTATATTCACCTCCCTGATCACATTAAAATATTTAATAACTGTGGAATATTGAGTGCATACCATGTTACAAAATGTAGTGAAGATGAAAAAGAATTCAAACTGATGTTTCATCAAGAATACCCAATAGTATCTCGTGTAATCATCAATAAATGAAACATAATATTTGGACCCTCATTTTGTAGGAATAGGAGTCGGTCCCCATATATCAGAGTGAATAAGATCAAATGGTGCAAGAGAACAAGTAACATTTTTATTGAATGACAATACACTAAATTTATCCAATTTGCATCCACTACAATCAGAAATGTTATGACTGTCTAAACTACCTAAATTACCAGTCGAAGCTAAAAATTTTAAATAAGAATAAGAAACATGACCAAGACAAGAATGTCATAAATAAAAACTAGATGACTCTGGACTCAAACGAAAAGAAGATAAATCAACAGTAGAAGCAGCAGCATCAGCATCTGGGACATGAAGTTCCTCCAACACATATAACCCGCCCTTTCTACGGTCTGTCCCAATCAGCTTCTTAGACCATGAGTCCTACACAACACAACCAGAAGAAGAGAAAAGAATCAAAAATTCAGAATCAAATAGTTGACTAACTGATAGTAAATTCAAAGTAAGTTAAGGTATATAACAGACATCTAAAAGTATAAGGTTTGAGGAAATAATTGTCCCAACACCAGTTAATGACATTTGAGAACCATTGGCAGCAAGTACAGATAAAGATAGAGGAGAATCAATAGATACAAATAAAGAAGAATCACTTGTCATATGATGTGTGGCACCTGAGTCAAAGATCCATGTAGTTCGAGATATACATGAAGGACCGAAGCTGAACGATCCAATAGTAGGAGAAACTGTGAGAGCACCAGATTGATGAAGGGAAAGAAACTTCTGTAGCTAATCTGTAAGCATAGGCAGGTTAGGAGCTGATGAGGCTGACTCATTCACTGGTGGTGCTACGACTGCTGTATGATGATCTCTGGACTTAAAAATGATTGATTTTGAGACCCTCGTGCATTCTTGTTCTTCAACTTTGGACATGGGCTTTCCAGTGACCCTTTTTACAATAGAAGCTACACTCATTAGAAGCAACACGCCCTCGATATTTATTTTGGGAAGTAGAGGTTACTTTGGAAGGAACAGCCAATACAGTCTGATTTGGCAGTGGGAGAAGACCCTTCCCAGAAAGGGTTTTAAGACGAACCTCTTCAACTAAGAGCTCATTAATAACTGCATCCACCAAGAGAAATGGGTGACGATGAAGAATGGAACCCCGAAATCCCTCGAAGTCATCTCTAAGAGCCATCAAAAATTGCACCAACCTCTGTTCCTCTCTGAAAGTGCGATGTGTCAGATTAGTGCTCAACTCAATGAATTCAGTAAGTGCTGGCTGATCCCAGAAACCAGTCATAACTGAGTAAAATTCTTGAATGATTTTGTCCCCTTGGCACGTATCTCGAATCTCATATTCTAGCTAATACCTCTTTGTAAAATTAGACTGAACAAAAAATGTGGTCAAATAATCCAAAATTTCCTTAGTTGTGGTAAACTTGAATAGATGAACTCCAATTGTCTGATCAACTGAATTATTAATCCAGGTGATCATTTTCGCATTGTTGATATCCCAAGTACTCTTCAAATCAAAATAATTGTCTGTCTTATTATCAATTAAACCCTGTACAACACTACTAATATAATTTCACATGTCTTTTTTCAATAAAAAATTTTTCACGCCCAATAAATATAATTATCACCTATTAGTCTCGCACTGATGACTCGTACAGAATCAGAGTTTCCATCGTAGCAACAATTATACCACAGTCAAAGTCAAAGCAATCACAAAACCCAACAGCCCCTAAGAAAACAATACCACCGAAAAACAACAGCACTCAACAGCAAAGAACCCACTGTCGAAGGAAGCAAACAACCAGACTGCTGAAGCTACTGCCGAAGCCACACCTAGAGGACCAACCACAACTCAGCCAAAGCCACTTCCCAAATTCAACCACAAACCAGCAAGAAAAAGGCACCAGCAAAGCCACCGACTGTTCTTACGGTGAACAGTAGTCCGACAAAGCAAAACAGCCAAAATCCAACCAAACCTCAATCAAATGTCTTCCAATCACACAACCAGCTAGTGTACACCCTTAATCGCACCCTTTAGACCCGATTGTAAGCAAACAATTCAAGAAAAACAGCCCCAATTCTAGATCAAAAAATAGAGCCGAAATTTTTTGAAAAACATTCAAAATTTGAAAAACCCTATCCAATGGCCTCAAAGACAAAAACGAAGCATACCATTGTAAAGTCCATGAAGAATCGAGTACGATAGTGCTCTCCCGACTCCAGATTAATGACGTCAGCAATGACATCAGTCCTAGCTTGATAACGTCAGCCCTAACTTGTTATGCTCTTCAAATTTATTTATTTTTAATAAGTATGCTGGGACCGAATGCTCTGATACCATGTTAACATTGATCAAAGAGAAAGAGAAGAAAATAGAAAAAATGTATTATTCATGAAAAACTTGTCTGTAATACACAATCTTAACCTAAAAATACACAAAGTAATCCCTATATAATAGGACAACACAACATTAAAAAAATACCTAAATTACCCTTATTATGAATACTCTAACAGGAACAACAGTGACAAAGGAGGGCGGCTCCGCCAATGTGATTAGTGAAGTTACCTTCTATTCAGACCAGTGAAGTTACCTGATCTGTTGATTCATTTTGCGAGGAATATCATCAATTGCTCAATCTCATCCAACCGCCATCTGTCAGATTAAAAATGGGTGATACACCACAGAAACTATCCTTCGACAACATGAACACGCTACACGTCAGCAGCATAGCCTTCAGGGCTGGCCCAGCATCAGATTCTTCTTTGGCCATCCAAAGAGGTAAGCTACAGAATAAACTTCCCTCAGAATGCCTTGGTCTTCAAACTTATTTCTCCATCTCACGAGATTTTAATGCTTTTGACACCATATGCTGCTTGGACAATATCTCGGTAATGAGTTGTCGCCCAAATATGTCTGAGTTCTGGAGAATTAGGTTTCTTGTTGACGAATCAACAACATAGCCTTGACCTGGCATCCATTGCAGCAACTGGAGAAGCAGTTCTTTCTTTCGGGATGTGCAACATAACGAGATATGGCCATATGAAATACTTCCTAGACCATAAAATGCAACAAAAGAAGATGATTCTATGTTATGCAAGACAAAGATGCAATATAGAAGAGGTAATCGTTGTCCTCCCCCACCCCAAATCATTAAAAAAAAAGAGAGAGAACTGGATTGCATTAAGTACAACTAGAACGCCAATTTCCAGTTTTGGCGTACAAGTGGATCTGAGGTGGTTGAAGGGGAGAAAGGGGAAGTATTTAGTGCCAAAGCCAATCAGGCTACCTGCATATTCATTTTTTCCCTGTTGTCAGATACAAAATTGCATTATATTTGTCTATAGAACCCAAACAGGAGATGCCCCAAGGTTCATAATGGTCAATTTTTAATTACTTCAAATGCTTTCTTCTTGCCACATCATGCATTTTACTTCAAAAACGAAATGCAGAAATGTTCAAATCAAATGGGTTATTCGTGATGTTTTACAGCAGTTGCGGACTCCTAACAGCACCCATACTCTCATGTGTCATATTCTCATCACGATGTAAAAGAACCCCATGCTTAAAAAATGATGCTCATATGCAACTTCTCTATATAAATAAAAATCAATTTATTACCTGATCTATCTTGTAGGCAGAACTGTGGATAGCTTTTATTACATCATTTATCAAATTTACATTGCCCAATTTCATAAATGAAGTTGCAAACTTCTTCATAGCAGGCCGAGATATAAACCTTGCATTGTCCTGAACAATAGTGATACTTAGAAGACAATAGTTGCAAAACCAAGCAATAAACTGATATAAGATTCTTGGATCAATATTGCACACCTTGACAACCACATATGCATCTTTGAGAAGTCGTCCAGCAATTAAAATGTGCAGAATCTTCTCATGAAGGGCCTGGCACATTGTCCTCTTGCTATATCTCAACATCTTGTATACAGAAAATGCTTCTGAATGGGCACCACTTTTACCGAGATGAAAAATTAAGGAGGAACAAAGTTCCTGCACATAAACAACCAATAAGAAACTCTGGAGCTACAGTCATTATATCCCATCTTGTTTAAAACGGATGACACAATAGTAGCATGACAAATCCTATGCTCTCTAAATAGAATCTTTTGTCTTCTTTCCACAAATACCCCAAAAAAACCTCCAATCCAACTAGAACCTGGTTTTAGCAAGGAACAGGCATCAAGTAAATTGAAAATAAATATGGTGGTAGACACTTTGTTTTCACATTAGGCAAAACTGCAATACAGTTTCACTAATTTTGAACTAAAACATCATCTTTTGAAAATATTGAAAGCAAAAAAGGTCATTCTTGTGATGGAAAAATTACATTTTACTGAAAGCGTCATCGATAAAAAGCTGTCTTGTAAGTTAAACCTTGAAGAACTTTCAAACAGAAAATGACTTCCAACATCTGCTTCTAATATTATATTATGACACGACATGAGTTTGTGCTTGTTTGAAAAAGTTATGCAGAAGATCAGCAAACTCAAGCCACATGAGTGGGTGTGTCTATAGACATATACATAAAATACCCTTTTTTAACTCTGCTTGTGTCGGGTGTGTTGTTGCGTTTCATAACTGACAGTCAACAGAAAACCTGTCTAATCCAATATGAACATGAATCTTATTGGGATAAAGCTTTGTTGAGTTATATAAATTACCTCTTTTGAGAAAAAAATATAGAACCCATTGGCTGCAGATCATCCCATTTAACAAATGGTTCAACACAAAAGCAAAGGAAATAATTGGCTCCCACTATGTCACGAATTAGATAAGTAATCATCAGTAGTAAAAGTTCTTTATCTCTTGCCAAGCCCCTTCAAAGCAAGCCGTGTGATTTGCATAGATAGGAAAAAAATGCATTTTTGCCGGTGGCTCCAAGTAGATCTTGGTCAGATGAGCAGAGAAGAAATTAAGAATCCAAATTCACAATGTAAACATCCAAACCATATGAACTGAGGTAAGCCACAGCTCAAGTAGTGTACCATACTGTCCCTTGGTCTGTCCTTACCAAGGATCAAAATTTCGTTTCGAAGTACCGTTTCGGTCAACTCAAAAATAGAAACGTTTCGGAAACGCAATGGAAACGCAGAAAAAATATGGAAACGCATAGAAACACAAATGCAATCCATTAATTTATAAAGATATGCTAAATAATTTATTAATTCAACATATTTATTAGGTTAACATCAATTTATACAAGAATAAATTTAAATTTGAGGGAAAAAAAGGCTTGACTTGAGGCGAAAGTCACTTAAATTAGTTTCAAACACTTAATTTTTATGAAATAAACACATTTTTACATAATATTAACGTCTTATAATACACATGAAATGCTAATGAGTACATACTTACATGATTACATCCATTCTCCTGTGGAGTGTCGAGCAGGCTCATACATCGGTGTAGGCTCTGGGTAGCTACTTAGAGAAACTCCATATGTGACATAAATATGATGACAATAGTTACTCCAAATCATATTATTACGGTAATATAATCCAATTAATAATACTATTTTATTATAATACTAATAATGAAGGGTATCAAATTAAATGAATGATACTTATGTATACTTAAAAATTAAATGTAATTGCAGTGGGTATTAAATGTAATTACAGTAGGTATTAAATATAATTACATTAGGGTATTAAATGTAATTGTTAATACTTATAACAAAAAAAAAGCAAAAAACTTGCACAGCAGTGAGGTATTAAATATAATTACAGTATGTATTAAATATAATTATAATGGGTATTAAATATAATTATAGTAGGGTATTAAGTGTAATTATTTATTCTTATAACAAAAAAATTATAAAAGACAAAAGAGCAGTGAGAATTAAATGTAATTATAGTGGGATATTAAATATAATTATAGTGAGTATTAAATGTAATTACAGTGGATATTAAATGTAATTATAATGGGGTATTAAATGTAATTATTCATAATGAACCGAATATATCACTGTTTTGTCGAAACGGTTCGAAACAATGCCGTTTCGACCGAAACGGTCCGAAACAGTACCGTTTCGACCGAAACACTGGAATTTTTGTGATTCAACTACTGTTTCATTTCGGAGTGTTGAAATTCCGAAACGTTTCGGACGTGTCGACACGACATTTTGATCCTTGGTCCTTACGTTGAAGCCAAGCAGCACTTTGTTCAAGATTAGTGCCATACAGCAATTTATAGCATTACAACTTTACCTATTTCTTTCCCACAAGAAATACATGACCAGACTTGGGAGAGGAAAAAAAAGGATAACCAAAACTTGGCAGGGCAGAAGCATGCAATGTTCTCAAGTGGTAGAGCCAGGTGTTTGGTTTTGTCATGCATACCAAAAAGGTCGTAGATTAACTAATTGATGCACTCATAACTGTGCAATCCATGTCAAAAAGTTTAAAAAATGGATCACATATATATATATGCTTCTAATATTATATTATAACACAACAACATAAGTTTGTGCTTGTTTCAAAAAGGTAAGCAGAAGATCAGCAAACACAAGCTACATTAGTGGGTGTGTCATGTGTGTATCTACATATATAAAATACCTTTTTTAAACTCTGCTTGTGTCGGATTTAGTGTTGTTGCATTTCATAACTCACAGCCCACATAAAACCTGTCTAATGCAATATGAACATGAATCTTATTGGGATAAACCTTTGTTGAGTCGAGTTGTAGAGATTACCTCTTTTGTCAAAAAAAAAAAAAATTGCTTAAAATGTTTGCAAGGCCTCTTGTGTTAAGCACCGGCAGAGCCAGTATAGGACTATGCCCACCCTCAAACTTTCTTCCTTACCATTAGTTACATATATTTCACAGATATCTTAAGGATTTTTTTTACTTGCCCACCCTATTTGTATCAATTATTAGACCTATACAATAGTTACGACATGTTTTCGGCACGTTCTGAAAAGTTTTTGGATATATTGATGTTATTTTATAATTAGTCTTTTTTTTTTCTTGTTTACACTATGAATGCTGATTTTTAGTCATTTTGTGTTTAAAGAATGTTTAAGCGAAAAATGTAAAATATGATACCATGGTGGGCACTTTACTTTAACAAATTAATTTTTTTTTATAAATATTCTTTTTTTTTTCTTGTTTACACTATGAATGCTGATTTTTAGTCATTTTGTGTTAAATGAATGTTTAAGCAAAAAATGTAAAATATGATGTAAATGAATCTTATTATATTAATTTTCTTCCCTCAATTTGGTAAAAAAAAATTAATTTGTTAAATTGTGGCTCCGGCCTTGGTGTTAAGAGCATCGTGGGGCAATCCAACCTTCTGTAATTTAGGCTAATATGAAAATTAATATAGGACATAATGTATTGTTTTAGTAAGTAAGGCCCTCATCGAATAGATAGCAGACCAGGGACTTTCATACATTTGTGTCCGAATGGGTGGTTCTTAATTTTTTTTCTCCTTTTCTTGGGTTTCTTTTGCCAGGCTCCCAAACCCAAAAGGGGAAGGGATGAGATGTATGCCACCCTTGGCCCTACAGCTCTGCCCCTGGTGCACTCATTTGCAAAGTCAGAGTTTCAAAACTACAAAAGGCTACAAACCATTGTTCATACGAGAGAGATCAGCAAAATATTCCCCCCCCCCCCCCAATCAATCAAAAAAAAAAAACAGAGAGAGACCATTTGTAAGGATGTTACACAAAGTGGGGCATACCTCCTCTGGTTGGTGGCCTTTCCTGTGCATGTCCTCCATAGTGCGATAAGCAAGCATGTACAACCTCTCCTTGCAGAAATATTTAATCAAAATATTGAAAGTATTCCAATCAGGACTAATTGCTAATTCATCCATTTTCTTCATCATTTTCATTACGTTCTCCATTTCTGCTGCTCTGCAGTATGCACATAGCATTGTATTCAAAATAACCACGTCATATCTGTCATATTCGGCTTCAAAATCACAAGCCAATTGCTTTGCTTCTTCGAGAAGCCCACTTCGGCAGAATGCTGAAATCATAATACTGTAAGAGTAGCCATCTGCAGGAAATTCCAGCAAAGAAAGTCAGTAACCTAGATATGAAAAAACAAGCATTGTCATCCCATCTTTAAAACATCACAATGTTAAACAATCAAAAACACTGAAAGCAAATTTATAAACCTCTAAATAGGCCATTTTTGGGTGTCCATTTATCTGACAATTACATAATAACACACATGCTGTACTGAAAAACACAACAGAAGAAAATTAGTCTCCATATCTGCTTTAACATAAAAGCAGGAGTTACCAGCTGGGTTCTTGAGCCATTATCAAGAAATGAGTACAGCTTATATGCGTTTAAGTCAAAGCTCTAAACCCTAAACCATAAGGAAGGAAAAAAAAAACATTCTAGCTCAACACCAGACCTCATCAGGCATTTTATGCATAGTGGATGATGGACGAGGGAATATGGAATTTGACATTCAAGAAGCTTGCTAGAAGGCAGATACTCCAAAAGCAAATATACCAGTTTTCACAGCTTTTTTCTTCATTTCATCGAATATTGATTTGGCTTCATATATATGTCCTGCCTTTGCAAGGCCATCCATCAGTAAACAATATGGCATCTGCAGTTAATTAGCATTTGATCAGCCACGGAAGGTTGCAACTGACAAAAACAGTTATGCCAGGGATAGCTTAGAAAGCTGCAACGAATAAATCATTGTTAACCCGGTTTCAGAATGTGAGACAAAAATCAAACCAATTTGATTAGTACCGTATATGAAGGTGCATAAACATTTACCTAGGAGTTTTTTTTTTTGTGAAAAAGCCAAGGCAAAGCACAAGGTCTTAATGCTTTTGATGAAACACCTCAAAACAATTGGTATTGGATGAGCCAAAGACTGAAAGAGCAAATCTTTATGCTTACTCATGTTGGAAACAACCAAAGATCAATACTCAAGTTGACATAGACTTGTCCCAACTACATGGGGTTGGCTCCGTGAATCCTACTATGCCAATCTGCTTTGCCAGCAGCCTATATGCTCCATTAAATTTAAAGTTCCTATACCTTTCTTCATTACCTCACTATATTAGATTCGGTTTTCCTCTTCCCTAGGATTACTGCCATTCATTTTTCTAGCATTACCAGGTATAAAGAACAAAAAAAGAAACCAAGAATTTCATATAAGATGTATTGGATGTGAATGAAATACATTAAGCACCAGCCAATTTACCGATTGAGCATGGATTTCTAAAAGTGAACTTCGGTAAGGGACTCTTACATAATTATTTTATAGGCTACTTGTGTAATTTGGAAGCAATATCATTAGGTATATGCAATCACATATTTCGCAAGTATATTTAGGAGATATAAATCTACAAATTCTTCCTTCTAAAGTGGGTTAAAGGGATACAGGCACAAGGTCTACCTCGTCTTCAGCATAGCCCAGAGCTTCTAGGTCCTTGAACAGTCCTCTTGATTTTTCAAACAAACCTCCCCTAACATATACCTTCAGCAAAGTCGTCAAAATAACCTACATGGTGTAGAGTGGAGGAAACTTTGTTAGTAAACGCTTGAAAGCGTAAAAGAGCAATATCACAAACGGGGAGATAAAAAAAAGGAAAAGGAAAAGAAAAAGAAAAAGTTTTAAGATAAACAACAAAAGCAAATAAAAAACACAAAAATCCCTGTGGCTGCACTTAAACCAAAGAAATGTTCTTAGATCAGCATTGTCAGTAAAAGCTTAAAAGAGTAATATCCCACACGGGGAGATAGAAAAAAAGAGAAAGTTTTAAGATAAACAACAAAAGCACATAAAAAAAGTAAAAAAAATCCCTGTGGCTGTATTTAAATCAAAGAAATGTTAGTAGATCAGCATAGAAATGTAACGTGTGTTTTGTGCACCAGATACATGTCGCAATGCACGTTTGAGCAATACTTCCATTCATATTCATTTTCCCTCTAATAGAAAGAAAAGGAAAAAGAAGGGACCTAAAAGAACAAAGAGGGCCTATCTCCAGAAATATTAGCAAGTCGGACCAAGAAAACATGTGTGAAAAACATATTGCAACAACTACAGAATGCACAGGCATGGATAAAATGTTTACTCTGGAAATGTCTAACATGTTAGCAAAAAAGAAAAGGTCAGATTGCCAAGGACCTCGCGGCTCACACTAATCTATCAAAAAAGTAAATATCTCCATGCCGTGGCTGTGGGGTTGGGGGCTGTCGCCGCCTGATAGAGGCAGAAGCAGGGGCCACCAGAGCTACCTGCGTCAAGTGTGTTGATTAAAGAGAGGAAGGGAAAATGAATTAGGTATTTAGACACCTAACACCACTGTCAATAATATTCTTGATTCGAATCCAACACTTTTTAATCTGGAAAATAACCCAACTGGCTCCAATGCAATCTTCTTTACACCTGTACTCGTCAACACGGCTCAACTCTATAAAGCATTGTTTAAACCATTTGAAGTCTGTCATAAACTTATTGCCCCATTCCACTCAGACTAGGGAACTGCAGTCCTATTCATATTTAATTCACAGTGCACATCGAATTCTCAGTCAATATCCTGCAACATGCTTAAAAGTGATCCCCAGACTCTTCAAAACAAAAAAAAAAAAGATAAATCATTCAGTGCAACTGCAACGTAGTAAACAGGTATTCTTGCAAACACAGTAAATGATGTCAGTCAGATAGTATTTCACCCAACAAATACCATAAAGGTTCTGAGTAATCATGAAATATATTCTAATATTACTAGAAAGTGAAACTTAAATGATCTCAACCTACTCTTAGGGATGGACACACAAGAAAATATTCTTCAGTCCACAAAGAAAGCCAACAACAGGATAAAAATACCATTTTCTTAGTTTCTGAGAGTTTTTCTATGAGGCCCTCCATAAGACATTACAAAAATTATTAAACCATGAGGTCAAGCATTTGAAGAGTTAGAGGAGTTTTAAATGTTTGAAAAAAGTTGAAGATTTAGAAAGGTCATCTTGACAATCTACTAGTCTTGGCAAATATTGGTATAATTATATAAAATGTTGAAATTGATGCCTCTTTTAGTTCTATTTTTCATTTCAAGGCAGGATTTGAAATTTTTTCCTTTTTTTATCAAGTGATGAGATTTTGTCAAACATAAGGAGGAGGTTGAGGAGAACCCATGTAGACTGAATCAAATTTTATCATATCCAAAGCGTCAACCTACCAACCCATGTCCATCACATTCCAAAAGAGAGTGCTGAAAATGTAACATCATGGTTGCAATATTTAGTAAATTATGCTTACTGAGACATGATTGTATATTTTGATTACTCATGCAAAGGTTGTGTTTGGCATAACTTCTCAAAATAAAAGTGCATCTTAAGAATGTACTTTACAAAATGGACTTTTAACAAAAACGTTTTATGCTTGGTGGAACATTCATTGTAGAAGTACGGTTGAACTAAAAAAATATTTTTTATACCTCAAAGAATTTTTGGTGGTGATATCTAAGTGTGAAATAACACATACTTACCGATATTACCCTTATCAACCAAAAAATGCAACCTTACCTAAATTTCAAACACTCAATTGAAGTATTATAAAAACTATTATTTCTAATCCAGTCAAAATAGAACTACACCAAGAAATTATAAAAATCTAGGAAACAATTAGAAGCTTGGGAATACTGGAGATGACTTGCAATTGGTGGAGAACACGTGACCCATTTTTTGAACAGCCATATGTGGATTAGAACACTGTCTCTCGTGCTCTGCTTTCCCACGAACCTTTTTCTTTTCTCTCTCTATCTCCCCCCTCGAACAAGAACGTGGAACCCCTAACCATTTTGCTCTCTCTCTCTCTCTAATATTGCACTGTTAATGGTGGTTGAAGGAGATTGGTGGATAACAGAATCTGTTGACCGAATATCATTCGTCAAGCTGTTGCGAAGGTCTGTTGAATGCTACTATGCCAAAAAAATGGAACTAATCCCAGTTCCTATTCATATATTGTGCTTATATCAGTTATATGTATCTGAATCTCTCTGTGGATATGCAAATTAGTTCTTTTATAGGGTTAAAATACAGATCATGCTTCGAAAATCAAGGTTAATATTGGAATACACTAAAATCACTTAAAAGATAGCATCTAACTTCGCAAGAAGTGGAAACAAGCGGTTTTGAGAAGCTCCCTTTGCTGGCTTCTACAAATGCGCATTTGGGGGATGCACTTTTGATGGAAAAGTCAAAAGTCGAGACCACCAAGCATTCCGCACATCTACAGATGGACTTCTATGCTAAGAAGTTCATTTCAGACCGCGCCGAACACCCCCAAAGTATTACCCACATAAACCATGGTTTCAACACTGCTAAATATACAAACAACAGAAATGTTCAGCAAAAATAACATCACCAACACAAGCAAAGTAGAAAATATTTGACTTCTTGGAAAACATTATAACAAACCTTATTTGGTACTAACCCTGCAGATTTTATCTCTTCAACTAACTCATCAGCCTTCTCATAATTTCCATCCATTGAATACGCATTGAGCAAAGAGCTGTAATGGAAAACATTTGGAGGATGACCTTCATCCTTCATCTGGTTAAAGTAGCTCTCTGCTTCTTTGCATTGATTATTTGATGCACAGACAGATAGAAGAATCCCATAGATTACACTGTCCATGCGCAGCCCATTACACTTGAGCTCCTGAACCAATTCTAATGCCTTAGCATAGCCACCCCTAGCTTTGGTGCAGCCTGCAAGTAGCTAAGGATGACAGAAGAGAGTAGTTTTGAAGATCCAATGAATCATCAATGCGAATTAATAGATAGCATGCAAAAACAACTTCATCTTTTCTGATAAGTTAAGATGTTTAGACAATACGTAATGACTAATAATGAGAACATTTTATTTCTCCCATAATTCTTGCAAATAGTCCATTATGCTCCTCATAAATTTAAATACCAATAGTAATAAAAATAATAATAAACCATTCATTCTATTGACCCTTCTTGAATATTCGTATCATTTTCCTGCTTATTGGTCATAACATAAGTTTACATGAATAAGTAGCAATTGTAAATGCTAGGGAACTTATACAACTTAAAATAACATACCGTACTGTATGTAACAATATCTGGTATTAGACCATCATATTTCATCTGCTGAAAAAGTTTGATGCTGTTTTCAAACTTTCCATTCCTCACCAGACAACTAAGAACAGAATTGCAAACAGAGACATTATTCCTGGTTGACTTGTCTTTTATGCTATTGTAGAGTGCCAGAGCCTTAACTGAATAAAGGCTATTCCCCAGAAACTTTATATAACTGCTGTAAGAAGCAATACTAGTCTTTCCATTCTGCTGCATCCAATCAAAAACCTGTAACAAATCCCAACATGCAATATATAGCTGTTATCGCTAATTATAGGAAGGAAAATTACACGCACAAGTAATTTGGTCTATATAATAGTCAGTGAACTGAGAGAGAGTCATAAATTTACAAGAACACATAAGCAGACACACAAACATAGAGATAAAGCAAGAGGAATATAAAAAGGATATAAAATCAAAGTGCTCTGTACAAGAATATAAGGAGAATACAAGTAGTCCATGAGTGCACAAACTTTTGTAATAGGTATTACGACTTTTTCTTTCTTTTTGTTCCTTTTGATCTGGTATAGCCGTATAGGTCTAACGAGTAGAACAGTAATTCCAGAAGAAATTCACAAAATAAGGGTAAACATTGTCAAAGACATTTCATCCATAAACCCAGTGACAAAACAGTTATTCATGATATTTTGTTTTCGAAATTCTTCCACCAACTCTGTAAGAACTCTCCTTACAGCAGTGGATAAAGTTCCCTATTCAATATACCCTAGTTTCACAAAGTTCCTCATTCTACAAAAGAAGTAAACAGTTCTACAATTAATAAAATTTGACATAGTCACGACGAGTTAGCAGTAACTGCCACAACTTTCATTAATTAAATTTCCAATAGCATATATGATATAAAATCTCAACATCACAGGATCACACTCTTAAAACCACCACTGCATTTCAATTTTCAATCAGGAAGGTCCAAGGTTTTTTCAGTCCCAACCCATAATTGCTCTACACATCCACTTTGATGAAGCCAAGTAAAATAGATGCAATTAATTTTTTTAGGATGAAAGATTGAAGACCAATAACATATGACCCCACAGCTCCAGTGCACCCAAATATAGTTTAGTAAGTCAACTCAGTCAAAATTTTTGGCAAAATATTACAATTATTATACGAAAGAAACCTACAAGAATACATTGTTAAGTGCTATTCACATCTCACCGGTCAACATACATACATGATACAACAACTAATACAAAGTTAAAAAATTACTGAATATTCTTTACGTAGTTTTGTATTTTATGGTGCTATATCTGCTTAATTCATAAAACCAGTTGTTTAATACTTACACTGAAAAAAAGTTTGCATGCTTCTCTCAAAACAATTTCCATCTCAAGATTATGATCTGATTTATTTATTTACTTATAACAATAACACGCAAGGCCTAATATGAAAATTGGAAATTGAATGACTGAGGGGGAGAAAAAGTAAGTTACATAGAATAAGTTTATCAAAGAAAGACAGACACAAATTAACCCAATCCCAATAAACTATAAGCTACAAACCACAACCTAAAGTGTTTTGTAACATACATAGTAAAGAAAGGGGAGAGAGAGAGAGAGAGGGGACCTCATAATATGCGAATTATAACATCAAAATGAATAAGTATTCTACAAAAAAGACAAAAGATTTGGTCTACAAACACATCATAATACCATAAACATTAAAGCAGAAACACCTGCAACACATAAAATCATTAGTGTGTAAAATATTTATTTTTTTCCCACTTGAAATGTGCAGGAGCCCTCGATTCAATGGTTAAATTTCGTCCCAATAACCTTAAGGTTGAGGGTCTGCACTTTAGGGCAGCCACTTTGTGTAAAATAATGTCAAAAGTTAGGTTTTACGTAATAATATTAATGGGACTACTTATTTATTTATCTTTGAAATGTAAAGAACTAATTGAATCGAGTTGCAACCAGCATATTGAACACAAGTGGACTAAAACTTTAAATGAAAAGACTTGATAGGTAATGCATACACACAAATAAAAGGCAGCATAACAAAAAAAACCAAAGAAAATTTAGGGCAATTTTATGTCATTCACAAGAAAATATATATCGAATTCTGCAAATAACACATAAACATAAACCAACTGCAAAGATAATGATTAGCTATAAACCAACTGCAAAGATAATGATTAGCACATCAATAAAAAGGTACTGGAGCCTTCTAGCAGTAGGACCTGAGAAAGCTCCTGCCACCTGTTAAGCTTCCCAAAATGGCGCAAAATAACATTCAAATCTTGCACTCTCAGCATCCTTCCTGACCTGTAAAGCAGTAAAAACCATTTGTTGTTTAAGCAAGTTAGGGGAGACTAAATGGTAAACTAAATTTTTTCCTTGTATTTAACTTTTGCATAATTCAGTAAAACGAGTACTGAAAAACTGCGGAGATCGACTTAACAGTTGATCAACAGAAGCACCAACTTCGCGTGTCCAACGTATTACTTGCAATACAAACTCAAACAAAAAAGACCCAATTCTCCTACTAGTTACAAAACCCAACTGGGATATCAGCTCAAAAGAATGAACTCAAACGAAAAGACCCAATTCTACTTATAGTAACAAATCCCAATTCGGATATCAGTTTAAATTCTTATTGTGAACAAAATTAAACGAAAAAACCCAAGTCTACTACTATTTACAAGACCCAATTGGTTTATTCACAAAACCAATAAAGTAGCCATCATAAGCAACAATGAAGAGGACAACTTCAGATGTAAAGGACAAATGAACAATAAAGATACCCAGACTTGCAGTAATGAGGAATTGAAGTGAGAAAAAACCTTGCAAGAGCAGAGTCCAAATCAGAGGACTCTTGAATATCAAGAATAGCAGATTGTCTTGCTTTATAGGAAACTGACAGATGATGTCTTGAGCGTGTGGTCGAGGCATTTGTGGGTCTACTGAAAGGCTCACGGAGAATAGTAGATGTGGTAGAAGGAGTAATCGCACCGGTGGATTGAGACTTCTTGTTAGGTCTGGGATTGGAAACCGAGGAGGTTATGGGTGAAGGGCGGGTGAGGATATGCTGAAACCCGTTGCCAAACACACAGGAAGTCTCCATACTCTCTCTCTCTCTCTCTCTCTCTCTCTCTCTCTATCTCCTGAGATAAAGAACTGGTGCAGTGGTGCCTGGTGATAAAAACAAAAGAATTGATGAATGGGTGGGGCTATTCCACCCGTATATAACTACGTGTCCCCCTGAGATTAATTATAAATTACTCAGCTCTCAACAAAAATAAAAAAAATATTTTCATGTGAGATTAATTATAAATACGTGTGCCCCTGAGATTAATTATTTTGAGTCGAATCAATCGTGTTGTGTCATATATTTTAGATTTATGATAATTCATATAATACTATTTAATATTTTTTTAAATTAAAAAATACTTATTAATTGTCTGTAATATTTGTTAAATAACTATTTTTTGTCTACAATTGTGTTATTTGTATCTGACTTCAATTTGATTGGACAATCAAAAGATTTGTGTCTAATTGTAAACAAAAAATAACTATTTAACAAATATTGTAAGTTAAAAATAGGTATTTTATAATTATTTTGTAATTTTTAAAATATTTTTTTATTAACTCAAGTATGACAAGTAGATGTTATCATACGATACAATTGAAAGTCATTTAATGAGCATTAATTAATGAAATTTTTTTTAGATCATAATATAAAATATTTAAACTTTGAAGGGTATAATTTATAATTAGTCCAAACTTTTTTAATTTAGTCGAAGTTAACCCTAGGGCTGTTTGGCAAGTTTGGGGGGGAAAAATTGGTTTGGTTTTTTAATCCAAACCAATCCAATGAAAACCCAAGTCTGGGGACATGGACAGGATATTAATAAAGTAATGCAATTCAATCCTTCATTTGGGAAGTACTTTTGTATATTATGAGGCCCACGGATAAACTATTATTTTTTGTGTAAATTCTATTACATTTTACATTAAATTGTAATTTTACCCTTCACTTCTATCCAATTCAAAGTCATTGTTGGGTGAGCCAACATTATTTATTTTGTCCACCTTTAAACTTTACTCCAATTTTCATGTATGTTACCAAGTGTAAAAACCGAAAATAATTTGGTTTTAATGTTTGCAACACAAATAAATTTTGATCTAATTAATTTGCTCATAAAATTGTCACACATTGTTATAAAAATAAAAAAAAATAACCGATACACACGAATCGATAAACACTTAAACATATTTCATTATCACACATAGTCTTATACAAAAGACGAAGCAAAAGAAAGGCAGCGTACTACGTAATTACACGTACCTGATATGTTTATATTCTTTGTTGCCTTCAAGTATACATACAAAACGAAGGCAACACAAGAAAGTACGAAGCGTGAAGCTACATGCACACACGCTAATGCGTGTTGCATACAAAAAAATGGGTAAACATACTTACCCAACTGCTACATGCACATATACATTATAATACATACAAATATTATAAGTTACCATTACAACAGACAACCTGACCAATCGCATCCAACATTCAATCATCAATCACTATGATATCACCGTCAAAGTGAGAGTTCACTGACGGTGAACTCCCAACATTGTCACTAGGAGGGTGACTTGAACTTGTTTCATCTTTTTTAAATATAACACCAAAATATTCAAAATTCGGGCATGGTTGAAAACAATGTTGCGAAGCAAAATCATCCTCCTACAATTAATAATATGAAAGTATGTGTTAATGGCCACAAATATATATATATGTGAAACATCTTTTCATAATTGACAATAATGTAAAGAAAATTCTAAGAATGAAATAACTTACCTCCAAATACTCAACAGGTCTTCTTCCTAGCCATATTACGACCGACTTCTTCAAAGGGTCCCAGGTAAAATTGTCAAAATCAAGCATTGTTGTAATAGTGAAGAATTGTCTTTTCCAGTAGAAAATAATGCGAATAAGTTCAGTAAACGACAATGTAAACCCTCTACAACGTCGTTTAACGATGCGCAATAAATCATCCATCATATTATGCGTGTAACAGCCCATAGGAAGTAACTTTCCTTTATTCTTGAATTCTAACAGTGTGTCTATAATGACGTCTGTTTTATCCTCCAAAATCTTTGGGATCTTCATTGTCAACTACAACATATAAATTACATATTAATTTGGGTTCAACCGTACATAAGATAAGCCTTATAGTTGACAGTAAATGAATTACATGCATACATTGTATACTCATTCATAGTTACATATATTTAACAATTAATTGTATGGACAAAATCAACTTATTACTATGCAAATATAGTTGATCAAAATGCATAAGATACTAAGGTCTACATAAAACATGTACACAAGTCATTACATATTGTCTTGCCGATAAAAAAATATGTTTGTTGTTCTGGTAATCACTTAAACAAACCTACGATAACCCATTAAAGAGTACACAATATGGGTGAACACGATACCCACAATAAGCATGACTACACTTATCATGCACCAAATTAGATCACGAGTGTATGCGTTTGTTCCAACTGCACGAACATTTGCTTCATCGTTGTTCACAACACCATCGTCAACGACATTGTCCATAGGTGCAAGGGGATGAAAATCCATCGCATTGGGTACATCATCAACATTACGTCGTGCATTGTGCATTGCCAATGATATTTCTGCTTCAGCATACGAATCATAAGATTTGTATAATGCACCTGGATACTTGTTCACATGCGCATAACATTCCACCCATGACTCGTAAATACCAACTTGTCATCCAACGAATACTACATACCAACGTTGCTTCCTATTCATATCTACGTACACAAAAAATGCAACCTATTGTTACTCATAATAAGGTTGGAACATTATTCCACTCAAATATATAGTTGGCCATATTAACAATGTCTCCATCATATATAAATTTACATAAATTAGTTCTATCAAAAACATACACATACTCGAACCAAATAGTTCATACACACCAAAAAATATACCAAAAAAATAGAACTGTTCATGTACTCGAACTACCTCTACAACATTTGTTACATTCACCTTCACAAAAAATCCTCACACATTCTTAGCAAAAAAAATTTTAGGTGGTGGCCTAGTCGAACGACAAAAACAAGTAATTTTATCAAAGTTGTGGTGGCTGCCACAACAGACCACCAACCCACGCAGGTCGCTAATAATTCGGCAAACTAAAGAAGATGTCAACCTTATTGGGTCAGAACAAATCTTAAAAAGAGCCGCATGGCGATCAACCATAGACAAACCATTGATATTCTCAAGTTCCGCATTCACTCTCCTTCTTGCATCTGCAACATCATGCATGTACTCAACTCGATGTGCAATATTGTCAAGCTGCTTACGGCTCTCTTGAACATATTCACCAAATACCTTGGAGATATCTCCCAAGCTTTTTTGCAATAGAATCAGATGCATTGCCACTCACCTTAGCTTTTTTTCTCTTATTTGGACATGGTGAGGCAACACTTGATTCCATTGTTTGGTGGTTGATCACCTCCATGTGTT
>CAUOFW020007250.1:0-21588 GCA_963454935.2 Ilex paraguariensis | reverse complement strand
ACTAATCAAACACCAAGACACTAATTGGTTGAATGAAATGAGTGAGTTGATTTGGCAATCTCATTGGATTTACCTCTATGGATTAGCCAACCTTACTTTCTTGCATATTTCTTAACTCATAACTCACCCAATTTCAAATCACGAGATTTTTCATTTTCATTTTTGCACAAATCACCATTCAAAAACATTCAACCTCGCCTTCTCTGAGGAGGACGACCTTGGAATACTTGTTCCAAGTAAAACACGACATCGCAAGACTCTCTCTACGCTTGGGGAGTACTTTTGCACACACTCACGTTTTTTGTTTATCCACAAATAATTTTCCCACTTCTTGAATTGAACTCGAGGAAGAGTGATACTCACCAATTTCTGTAAGTCATATACACATAATTCGGGTTCGTGTTTGGAGGTTGGGGAAAACCATCAAGCACACATCATGTCAATAAATTGACAATGTGCATGGGTAATTCCTTTATAGAAGAAACTAACTAAATTTCCACGGCTCAAATCCATGATGAGGAATGGTTTGAAAAGGTCATTGAATCTTTTTCAGAACTCATAGAACTGTTCATTCTATTTTTTACAAAAATTTTGAATTTATTTTTTTCAAAGCAATAGTCCTACGGACTGGAAAGAATTTCTTTAAAAATTGTTTTTGCATGTCTAACCATGATCTAATTGAGTGAGGTTTCAAAGAGTTTAATCAAGATTTCGCTTTATCCTTCATTGAAAATGGAAATAGCTTTGTTCTGGCAATTTTCTCATGCACATGTTGATCTAGTAATGTTCCAACTACTTCCTCAAATTCCTTAATGTAGAGATAAGGATTCTCCCTATCCACCCCCATGAAATTGGGGCAGTAATTGGAGTATTTGTAGTTTAACAACAAATGTATGTGCTTGGACAGGTATACCAATGCAAGATGGTGCAATATTTTTTGCTGGTTGGAGATAATCTCTCATTTTTCTCATCGGGGGAACAATTTGAAGATTATTTCCATCTCATCTCGGATTTTTCCATCTTGCTAATTTTTCCCTTCATTTACATTCAACCATTTATGTTTATGTGTGATCCTAAGTCTCGTCTAACAAGTCTATTCGTGTTATCACGTCCCCACATACAACTCTAAAAACCTAAACAAATATAAATCTACCTCTAGAAAAAAAATGTACTTATATATATAGAGATGTACCTGAGCTTGTGACGAAAATCACAAGACTTACCTGCCGTCAATCCGAATCATATTACAAATGAGCTGATGGTCCCTGACAACGACGTCAAAAATGCTTGCTTTCTTTCATGGGATTTTCAAAGATTTTTTTCCCAAAAATGATTTGTCTTCCATAATGATTCAACTGTCCCTTTCAAAATATACTTGAACCTTTGAAATATAATAATGTGTTTCCTAAGCATATGAAGTGTGTGCAATGAAATAACTCAAAAAATTGAGGTCATCTCTTCTGGGGCAAATGGTATTTGAGTGGTGATTTTTTCATAAACCAAAATAAAAACCCTTTACTGAGTGGAAAATGGTGAGCATAAAAACTAGTGTAATAAATTTAAATGAAAACAATTGGTCAATCCTTGGGAATCATCTCGTCATAATCAAGCTTATTGATTCTCATTTATAACTCATCCAACCTCATAATCAAATTTACTCGGATGAAAAATATTCAATAAAACTTAGTTTTAAAATGTATGTTCCTTTGAAAATTGGTAGTGAAATCTAGAGTGATAAATACATAGATGTAAACATATTCCCTAAACATTAATCATGCCGAAAACCTATCGATGAGAAATCAAAGTGTATACACATAAACACTAGTTTTCAAAAACGATTTTTACTTTCTATAAGGCATGCAATGTGGTCAAAATACATTAAAGAATCAACATTGCTTAATCACAAACAAGAATCATCCCTCGGATCACACCGAATCCTAGCCGAATGGAAAACTCAACAGTCCGAAATTGGCAATAAACAACATGTAAGACCAATGTAAATGAAAAAGAAGATTGGAAGGAAATTCTTCAACTAGATTTGATTCAAAATGCTAAGTTCAAAATACAAGAACAAGATTCAACAACAAAGCCTTGAAAATGAATTGAAAATTACACACCATCTTCTCCGAAACTCGGCAAAGCTTTCAAATGTAAAACTCATAACTAAAACTTCTAAACAAAGAAAAAGGCTATGAGGATCAAGCAAAAGATCTTACCAAATACATACGAATACATATATATAGCCTTCATCTTCATTTTCCTCATTGGCTGAAGTGTACGGTGTGTGTGGTGGGTGATCCTCCGAAGAAGCTTCCTTCATCAACTTCGTCCAATGGAATTGCTCACGTGAAGTCTTGGAGGTGCCAACAACCAATCAAATGAGAGCTCATCAATAGTGGTAGCCATCCCTTGAGAGTGGGAGTGAAAAAAGCCAACCCTCGCGAACGAATTAAGCTCAAAAAATTGTGTTTTGTAGCCATCATATGATCAACCAATTGAGGAGAGAGTTCAACTGGTTGAATCATCAACTGGTTGAAAGGCATCCAACATCTTGTTACAATTCTAATGAACCTCTGATGAACCGGTTGAACGTTTGTGTTCAACTAGTTTAAGCCTAGGTAGTATCTTGCTGGGGTTTTTGATAAGTAGATGTTGCAACCCATTGAACCGATTGAAGCCAGTATGTTTACCTGATGAACCGGTTGAAGTTCAATCGACTGGTCTACCTTTTTTTTGATTTCTTCCTTTTTGCTCATTTGGTTCAACTCCTCTTCATCCTAATGATTCCCCATAACCTTATGTTTGTTTCCACATGTTTCCCTTCGTCTCATTTTGTACCTACAACCACAAATACACTCCATTACTCTAATTTTACACAATTCATCAAATTAAAAATTAACAAGCAGCATAATGAGTATGAATTAAGCTATGAAATACGCAATATTACGCACTTGACGGGACCCTGATCCCCACTATGAATTAAAAATTCCCTAATTCCATATAAGGGTGTATGACATTTGAGAAATAGTGAGAGGTACCATTATGATTTAAAGACTCAATTTAATGGTTTAAAATGAAATCTCTAATTCTAGATGTTTATCTGTTCACCATGGTTAGTCTCAACCCCTTATCTAGAATTACTAATTCCCATAGTTTGACCGTATTTAACTTCCTAGATTGGAAATAAAACTTTAAAATTGTTCTTATTTCTTAAAAAAAAAAAAAAGAGACCAATGGAATATGTTTCCACTGCGGCAAAGATGGGTATATTAAAAGAAATTGTCAGGTATATCTTACTTCCATTAAGGATATGCCTTCGAAAAGTATGTCTTTAAATTAGGTATTAGATACCGCTTCTGGTTCTTACATATATAATTGGTTGTATGAACTAAAAGAAAATAGAAAGAAAAGCAGAGGAGAAGTGTCCCTTCGAGTGAAAAATGAAACAAATGTTGTTACATTAGCAGTGTGGACATGCTACTTGTCATTGCCATCTAGAGTTGTTTTAAATTTTAGGAACCGTATTTATGCCTAATAGAATAAAGAATATATATCTATTTCATCACTGTATAAGGATGATTATAGATACGTTTTTAAAGAAAGCTTCTGGTTTATTATGAAAAAATTATAGTTTCTTTTGTCCAACTTTTCAAAATTACAAGTTTGTTTTCAATTTGACCCAAACAAGTTTTGCCACTTACATAAGTCCATGAGACGGGTTTGTTACAACCAAAGTTTAGATATATTAAATATATTTCTTAGTCAAAAACAACAATCGGATGAGGGAATAAAGGTATACTAATAACATATCTGAAAGAAAAAATTCTATTAAACAACAAAACACAATAACAATAAATTTATGCTTGCTAAGATATGTAAAAGAATTGGATGTGTTTGCACCATCTCACCTTAATGGGAATACTCGTCTCAAATGGCTGAATTACATATAGCTTTATAAGTCTAATTGATTTTAGCTTAAGTTGATGTTTACATAGATCTCATGTACAGATTTTGGAAGCGGTGGCAATCCAACTCATTCTCAATGGGTTTCTCTCATAGTTTGAGATTCAATTGTTGTTCATGAAATTATAAAGTCGGCCAACCATTAAATATATAGAAAAATACATATCCAAAAAAAGAGAATTCTAATTTATTTTTTTTCGGAAAGTAAGTAATCATATATTTTTATTGTTTATATATATATATATATATATATAAAACATGAGTGTGTTTAAATTTTATCTCGGTCATATTTTCTCCCTCAAAACTATCACCAATCACTTATCTCACCATTATCCATTTGTCAACTCAAATGTTAAACCATATCACTTATTTTTATCATATGTTTAATTATTTATATATTTATTTCTTAAAAACATCACATCACTTATTTTTATTATATATTTAATCATTTAATATTTAATTAATTTATAGTTAATATATTTTTTTAAAAATTAATATAATGAGATTGATTTTTTGGACGTTCAAATTATATATTTTATTTGTGCCTTCAGACACGGGTTATGACTAGTATATATATATGTTGTTACAACATGACAATATATTGCATAACTTCAGTAAACAACATTATATAGAGACAGTTTTAAGATAAAGTATTCTCATTATATCAGCTAGAAGCTGCATATATCTTGATTCATAAGAGATTTGATAGCATAGATACAATATGATTTCAACAAAGCTAAATATATAAAAATAAATTATAACTCAAAATGGTTCACATGTAACGCACGTGTGCAACATCTATGACATATATATATATATATATATATATATATCCAAAAGCTACAATTAACAACAATCTCACTCATTTCAAACCTTTGTTTTAATCTAAATCTACAAAAATAATACCGCCAAACCTATATTTAATAATTTCCACTAACGCTATTAGAACATAATTGAGAGATATAATTTGGGGTCATAATGTATTTTGACTAATGAAGTGATATAGAATACATCTAATGATGGAACCCATTATAGCATTAAATGTATTTCACTATCACTCCATTGGTCAAAATATATTATATCTATAAATTATGTCCCTCAATTATGTCCCAATAGCATTGCTTGTAATATTCATTGTATAATTCTTGAACCAAATATGTTGTTTGATTATTTCATATATGTGGTAATCAATCTATTTCTTCAATGCAAAGTAGATTTGAATAATTTCAAACATACAAAAATATTTTTGTTTCTTTATAGTATTAGTAAATACATAAATGCCTTATAACTACTTAGAACATCTCCAATAAATTTTCTATTCATACTCAATTCTTTTATTTTAGATAATCAACCACTAAAAATTCATCTCCAATACTCTATTTAGACCAGTTAAAACAGAGAATATAATTTAACTCTCTACCTTTGGAAAGTCAAACCTACTATCTACTCTATAATTTATATATAAAAAAATAACACATGTGCATATTTCATTAAATGCAATGAATATACAAGCTATTTTTCTACTAAAATAGAGAGTTGTTAAAGTTGCTAAAAAAATTCACTATTCTTCCAAACGCATTCTCGTGACATGAAAAAAGGGATAGTTTCATTGACCTTCCGTAGAATTTATATAATGTTTGTAAAATCTCATGAGTCTATATATGGAAATAAATATTACAGCTAAAAAGTTGAATTCTTAACTTACAAAAACACAACAATGGTTAAAATTGATCTAATTTGTATATGCTTTGATCCAATCGTACAAAATTTATCCCAAAAATTTTTTTCACCAAAAAACATTATTTTCTCCGCATGACTCTCAATGTCAAACAACTCAACTAACACACTTCACAATGTTAGACAACTCTACTAATTCACACTTATTTCTTTTCTATTCCCTACTTCTCTTATTTTTCTTCATGCCTACTTTAATTATAAGTTCTATAATTAAAAAAATAAAATCATTATTTAAAGAATAAATATTACCCGATCAATATGGGATTTATAGTATCATATAGAATCTTTTGAAGCAGAATTATTGCTAGTGGTAACATAACTAAGCTCCCTTATTTCAAGTTTCTTACCTTGATATAAGGAAAATTTTGACACAAAGCTTGAATGAAGGAATTTTTCTTAGAGTTAAAATAACAGAGTCCGTTGAAATTGGGATAAACCTCCAGGGAGGCCAATGTTGTCAAACCTCCCCCAAAAATAACATAAATTTCTCCTAAAAGCAAGCCTAGCGATATTACTGTGATTGTGCTGAGTTGGCCCTCTTGAATGTGAGTTACATTGGATTCAAGTGATCAATTCTAAATAATATTGCACAAAATGGCTGCCATAATATGAAATTAGTTTTTGTAAATGTCTTAATATTTCGGTTGCATGCTGAGATTTCAACTCAGGGTCTTCTTCTTAATGAACTCATTAGATTAACGTGCTGGTTTGGAAAGTCAAACAAATATATAATCAACTTATAACCTAGGGTTAGACTGTGACATCAAAAAATTATTTCTAAGTAATATATATAGTTAATGCCCGTGACTGAATTGCCTTAATCTAATTCATATTAATTTCCTTCAATTATCCGCAACCAAAATTAGAACTACAACACTTTTAAGATGAATAAAGAAGGACTTCCCAACCATTAAATAACAGGACAACTCTAGCTACTTTATCACAATAAACTCGAACCACTAAAATTCAAATTATTACCTCTACCAACTGAAACAAAAAAGCAGGCATTAAAATTGCCACCTTTAGCCCTCCTCCTTCCATCCATAATCAATTCCATAATTGCATAAATAAAATTAAGCAAAAGTTTACCATTAATGCTTTCAACATCCAAAAAATCAACGGGATGACTTACAAAGGTTGAGGCAGCTTATGTCGTGAGCCTCCTCCAACATCAAGAGAACTATGAGCACTGCACCCAAAGACACCCCTCCAACATTTGATATTAGTGCTGGTGTATGTATATCACTTCGAGAATTTCATACCTTTAGTACTTTAATCACCGCCAAACAGCATTGATAAATCCACCGGTACCATAAATCCAACAAACAAACATAATCGTCAAAGTGAGTGTGATTTCAAGTACAAACTCAAAGAACTATGACAGCCTTTCATTTTCTCATTTTTCAGTCAATGTTTCAATGAACTTTTACACATCCAACAATAACCATTGTCTCAATTCAAGCTCTTTCCTATCTTCAAGAATCCCAAAAATAATGTATTGCCTAATCTCACCTTACTTTTTTCCACAAATATTATAGGATTCTACTGTTACAATAAACCCTAAAGAGATCATTACATGATTCAAAATTAAATCATCATCTGAAACTTTGTAATTGTCCTTCTCTAAGCCAAACTGTGGGATGAGCAGTATTTCTTATTCTCGAGGAATTCTTCAGCGCGAGGCTCCTATTTACTCCGCAAGGCTTAGCGCATGCACGGAGAAGTGATGATGTAAATTAGTTGATATAAACTATATAGAATCTTTTATAACAACATTTAGCAATACCATCCTACCATTACAACATGTATGTTAAAGAAGCATACTAACAATCTGAAGAAAAAAAATATTGAAAATGCGTCTGCCTGAGAGGTGAAAGGACTATCCATTCTAGGCATAATGTAAAGTCGAAGTTTTGATAAGCCACAAACAGTCCATCATTGATAGTGAACACCAACACAAGAAAAAAAAAACTCTAATTTTCAACAAAATAAAACCATTAGAAATGACCCAGAATATGAATTCATTTTTTTTGGTTAAACCCATGTAGGCCAAAATTTATTAATATCTAAAACTATAAAGAGAGAAGGGGGACATAAACCTTGCCCCTTTACATAATAAAATCTATTAAATAATGAAAGTCTTTCTTCGAAATGAAACTATCAATTTAAAATTGTTAGGCTTTATGTGAGTCAACTTGATTCTAGTTCCATTAAGTAACCAATGGAATGATTTGAAGATTAGAATTTAAAAGCAATCCAAATCCGATGAGTTTGGTTTCTATTATAATAATAAAAAAATTGGTAATCCATGGCCTGGAGCTTACCAATGAAAATCAATTGCTGGAGCTTAATTAGGTCTGTCAAAGTCTGACACGACACGATTAACCGACACAAATTAAGTGGGTTTGGGTGAGACCTTAAGGGGTTTGGCAGCTAACCTTGATTGGCCCTTGTTTCAGTTAGACGTCAAAAATGCCTTCCTACATGGTGACTTGATTAAAAGGGTATACATGGAGCAGTATCTTGTAGCTAAGGTTTCTAAACACACCTGGCATGACAGATAGGGACATCCTTCAAATTCTGTTGTTCATCAAATTTTTTCTAATTAAAATCTTCCTTACTTGCCTAATAATTCTACTTCTTATATTTGCAAATTTTGATTGTATGGCAAGATGTCTAGACTTCCCTTTTCTCCTTCAAAATCTATTCTTTGTATAACTTGGATTTGGTTCATAGTCATGTATGGGGTCCTGCACCTGAGACTTCTCTTCATGGTTACAATTACTATGTTTCCTTTATTGATAATAAAACCAGATTTAATTGGTTATTTGCTTTAGTTCACAAGCCTGATGTTTACAATGCATTTTTTCAGTTTAAGCTTTTTGTTGGGAATTTGCTATCCACAAGCATCAAGAAATTTCATTCTGATGGTGGTGGAGAGTACAACAGTAATAGGTTGAAGGACTTTCTTTTGAAATCTGGCATTCAGCATCTCAAATCTTGTCCTTATACTCCACAATATAATGGAGATACAAAGAGAAAAAAAAAAGGCACATTGTTGAAACTACATTAACCTTAATGACCAAAGCCTCATTACCATCCCAGTTTTGGTATCATGCTTTTGCTACTTCTGTCATTTATAGATTACCTAGCACTAATATAGCTTCTCAATCTCCTTATGAGTTCCTTTATGAGTCCACTCCTTTATACATAGATTTGAAAGTATTTGGTTGTGTTTGCTATCCTTTTCCCATGCCATTAAATCAAAACAAATTTCAACCTAAAACTGTTGAATGTGTGTTTTTGGGTTATGCTTAGGATTATAAGGGTTACATTTGTTTGAACCCAAACCCAACAAATACATGTTTCCAGACATGTTATCTTTGATGAGCAATATTTTCCTTTTGCTTCTTCAGTACCTCCTTCTTCTTCATCCTCTGTTCTTGGTTCTGTACCTCAAAGTTCTCCTTTTATACCAGTTACTTTACTCAATTCTTTCGATTCACCGACTATAGCTACGACTTCTCCAATTCTATTGTAATGCCCCAAAATCCACTTTGGACGGCATTACTATTTAAAACCATTTATGTCATGAGAGTAACTAATAAAGTCCATAAATAAGGCAAATTCCATTCATTATACATAATATCTACAACATTATCTAAAAGAATAGGTCAAGTCATAGCATCTACATCCAAAAAGAATATGTCAAACTATGACAATTATATCTCAAAATCAAACTTAATCTTACAGCGAAATAAACAAAATATCCTGCATCCCTTGTATCACAATACATCTCCTAGTCTAGGACATGGAGAGATCAAGTCTAGACATGCCCCTCGGGATCTACGCTTCCATCCAATTGCACTTCCAAAGTTACCTGCTAATCAACTCCGAGCTCTTTATTGATACCGACATCTAAGAATAAATAGTATTTGTAGGGGTGAGCACTAAACTCTATAGCAAAATCCTCCCAAACTTGAATAATGTTTAGAAAACATATAAAATAGTTCGGTCTCACTTTCCAAATGTCATATATAACTTGAAATAAAAAAGTGATAATTTATTCGATCTCAAGTTAACGCAATAGCAATAAGTTAAATGAAAGGAATAAACACGTGCAAAATTCAATTAATCATTCAATAGCATCATCCCATATTCTCATGTATATTGGTTGCTTTCCATTAATCTACACAATGATTCTACCTCGTTCACCCATCATAACCACACAAATCACTTTAGGAATGGCGTATACCATTTCCCATGGCATTGACAAATCCTTCTAAGAAAAGGTATATGATGAGTGGGTCTTATACCTACGAATTGAGTATTTTCGATTTGATAAAATTACAAGTTTTCAATTATTTTATGTGTTTTGATGTTATTTCATAGGGATGATAGTTTAGAAGGAATCATGATCATTTGGAAGGAAACAAAGTCAATTTGGAGCCTAAAGGTTGAATTTTTGAAAGAGGAAACTAAAGGGCATTTTAAGCCTGAAAGGGGGGGGGCGCACCCCAATGCCAATTTGGGCGCCTCAGCGCCCACATACTGTCCAATTGGCACCCTTGCACTGATTTCTGGCTCCCCCATGCTTTTGTTGGTCCGTGACACGAATTTTACCTTGTTTTTGACCCGAAATTGGACTCTAAGGCTACATATATGCTAGGGTTTGTGTGGGGAAAGGATATTCTGACTTTTGGGGGCTGAAAACATCTGGAAAAACCAAAGAATTGGAAGAAAATTGAAGACAAGAATCAAATGAATCGACACGAAGAAGATTGGTCTTGAAGGCTAGAGAAGGATTGAAGATTTCAACTAAGATTTTATTCTTTTCTCTTACTTCTATTTCTTGATTTTCTAAGATGTTGTTTAATTTTAGAATGATATTTTTCAATTACATTATAAACTAAATTTTTATTAAGATTGCAACGGAACCTATGTCTAGTTAAATTAATCTACTCTCGTTTCTAGTTCTTATTGATCTTATATGAGCACTTTGTCATATTTTGTGATTAAAGTATGATTGTGTGGCCAACAATTAATTTGATAACCTAGATGAAATTGGGAGATGAATTCTAGGTTTAGATCTGAATATGATGACATGCGTCTAGTTAATTCTTCTTAGGATTGAATAGTTGGGTTTGTGTACAAGATAGGAATATACCTATATGTCGTGTGTAACTTTTATGAGTGTTTGAACTTAATGAATCTATTCCAACTTATTCTACATAGGAATATAGTAATTTAATCGGAATAGATAATTTTATCTAACTATCGGAAGATGTTTGATAAATAACTTTGAGTTCTCAGTTAACAAACTTATTTTGATTAATTAACTAGAAAGAGAGTTAGAAAAATTTATACGAAGCATTAGGGGAAGTTGTAATCTTAAGTTATTTTACCTAGTAAATTCAACCCTTGATTTTTAAGTTTAGATTTAGTTTAAAATTAGTCATTCCATAGTTCAATTTCAATTGTTTAAATAAAATTGAATTGATATAAAGTTAGTACTTGAAATTTATTAGTAATAATTCTCCGTGGGAACGATACTCTACTTATCACTTTATTACTTGATCGTGTATACTTGTACGTAAATTGCCAATATCAAATTCGTACAACAAGTTTTTGGCGCCATTACCGAGGAATTATTCTAGTAATTATTTCAATATTAATTTCAATCAATTTGATCTTAGCTTAAACTTATTTAATTTTTTGTTTTAATTGCTTTTGCAAGTACTGTTGAATTTTATATGCAAACACGATATATAGGTCAGGAGCTATTATCGTACGAAGACGAAATCGAAAGAAGACTCTAAAACTTGTGAAAACAGTGCCAAGAAGCCATGGCTGAAGATGAACAGAAATCGTTAAGGGATTATGCTATGCCACTTGTTACAAAAATACAATCGAGCATTCAAAGGCACGAAATTCAAGCAAATAGTTTTGAGATCAAGCTGAGTACCATCTAAATGATTCAGAATTCAGTACAGTTTGGGGGTTTGCCTAACGATGATCCAAACGATCATTTGGTGAGTTTTTTGGAGGTTTGCGACACGTTCAAGTACAATGGTATTACCAAAGATGCGATTAAACTGTAACTTTTCCCTTTCACACTTCGTGATAAGGCAAAGAGTTATTGCATTCATTGTCACCGGGTTCTATTACTACGTGGATGGATTTAGCTCAAAAATTCTTAGCTAAATTCTTTCTACCAGCTAAAATTGCAAGGATCAGGAACGACATCACTTCATTCGCACAACATGATTCTAAGACTCTATATAAAGCTTGGGAGAGATTCAAGGATTTACTTCGAAAATGCCCTCACTATGGTATTGCTAAGTGGTTACAAGTTCAAACGTTTTACAATGGGTTGTTTAGTGCTACTCGGATTAGTATTGATGCTACTGCAGGTGGGGCATTGATGGGAAAAATTTTTGATGAAGCTTATGAGTTATTGGAGACAATGACTGCTAATAATTATTAGTGGCCTCTTGCAATGATCAATCAGCCAAAGGTAGCAGAGATTTATGAAATCGATGTAGCGACTGCATTAGTTGCACAAGTTGTTACATTAACAAAGAAGATTGATGCTTTGGGGGTGCAGCCTATTCAGAGTTGTGGCAGTTGTGTGTGAATTGTGTGCTAGAAACCATCCGAGCAATCAATGTGCAATTAGTTCAGAGTTGGTACAATATGTTGGTAACTTCAACAAGCAGCAATATGGTAATAATTCCAACAATTATAACCCTGGTAGGGGGACTTATCCAAGCTTTTTTTGGAACAATAATCAAGCCCAAATCTCTGCTCCAAGACAATCATACCCACCAAGCTTTCAGAATCAAGCTCCACCATAGCAGGAAAAAAAGTCAAATTTAGAGGAGTTGCTTTCTAGGTACATAGCACATAATGAGACAAGGATGTATAGTTTGGATGTATCAATCTGAAACTTGGAAAATCAAATGGGTCAACTTGCTACTGCTATTAACAACCAACCTCAAGGCACTCTACTTAGTGATACAGAGATCAATCCTAAGAGGGAAGGTAAGGAGCACTACAATGCTATTACATTACGAAGCAGAAAAGAGTTACCTGAGGTTGTTGGTGGAACTCCAAAACAATCACATGAAGATGACAGTGAGGATAAATAAATAAGAGATAGTAGGAATGTGGACCATGAAAAGAAGGAACTAGTTGCATGTTCTAATGGAGGTAATTTGAGACCTATTGTGCCTCCCGTGTCGTTTTCACAATGTTTATAGAAACATAAATAGGACAATGAGTTCTCTAAATTCATGGAAGTGTTTAAGAAGCTCCAAATAAATATCCCTTTCGCAGAAGTGGTGGAGAAAATGCTTAACTATGTGAAATTTTTGAAGGAAATTTTGTCGAAGAAAAGAAAACTAAACGATTTTGAGACAGTGACACTTACGGAAGTGTGTCGTGCTATTTTTCAAAACAAGCTACCACCAAAGCTCAAAGATCCGGGTAGCTTTACAATTCCATGCACAATAGGCAGCCAATTTTTCGGGAAAACATTATATGATTTGGGAGCTAGTATTAACTTAATGCCACTCTCAGTTTATCAGTAATTGGGTTTGAAGGAAGTGAACCCGACTAATGTTACATTGCAGCTTATAGATAAATCACTCATTTATCCAACGGGCATAGTTGACGACGTTCTAGTTATAGTGGATAAGTTTATTTTTTCAGCTAATTTCATAGTCTTAGATTATAAGAAAGATAGGGAAACACCTATTTTTCTTGGGCGACTATTCTTAGCAAAGAGAATAACACTTACCAATGCACAGAAAGGTGAGCTAACTATGCGAGTTGAAGATCAAGAGTTTACATTCAATGTATTTTCAGTTATGAAATTTTCAAAGGAAACGAAAGAATGTTTTCAGGTGGATTTGGTTGAAAAGACAGTGAATGGTGTATTCGTAAGAAGTTGTATTTCAGATCCTCTTGAGAACGCCAAGCTATATAAAGAGGAGGTATTCCCACATGGAGCAGTTGAAGTTGAGGAAGCTAATTTGAAAATAACTCTCAAGGTGAACGGGCAGAGACTGAAGCAATATTAAGGCGGCGACATTGATCATGAAAATACCTCAATTACCCATGTCGACCCTGGATGAAACAGGAAGTAGTTAGGCTGAAGAGTATAAAAAAAGCGCTAATTGGGAGGCAACCCAAATTTTAGTTTTTAAGTTTTATTTCATTTTATTTTAATTTAGTTTTTATACGAAATAATGTAGTTAGTTAGTTAGAGCATTTTAATTGGTATGTTAATTGCTTGCAGATCCCAAGGATTAAACATAAAGTTGGAGCTCACACAAAGCCTTACTATAAGCCAAGAACAGCCCACCTATGTTTTCCGAGTACACTCCCAACTCAGCGGATGACGAGGACGCTGACGATGATGCCAACTAGCAAAGTCTCAGGGAAGTCCTTTGTCTTAATTTTTTCTACTTTATACATTGAGGACAATGTTTAGTTTAAGTTTGGGGGTGTTTTCTTGTTTGCATTTACATTATTAAGTATGCATTTAGAGAGCATGTTTTGCAATTTTTTTTTTTTAAAAAAACAACTTGATCAATGAGTTGATTGAATTTGATTATGGATAATGATGAATGGGATAAATTGTTAATTTAAGGAAAATTGATGAACATGTTGAGTCTGTAGTTTGACATACTAGTTGGTTTTACACTGTTTGTGATCTTTTCAATCATGAGCACATATCCATCTGCTTGTTTAGTTATTATTTAGAGAGTTTATTTGGTTAAATGTTTGTGGGAGATACCATTGAAACTTTAGAAAACTTATTTAAGCATCATTCAAAGCGAATTGAGGTATTCATATAAGTTTGGCGGAAACATTGGTTATGATGGGTTAGTTTAAAAGAAAAAGGGAAAAAAAGAAGAGAAAAAGAGTGCTTGAAAATTATTTTGATTTGATCTTTCATTAGTTAGATGAAAAAATAGGAAGACATGAAAGAAGAAAAGGGGTATATGGTGAGTGGAGATGGAGCGTAATATGCACTCACTCATAAACACATGTCGAGGATGAGATAGAGAGTAAAACGCACTCGTTCAAGAAAAGGCGAGATGGAGCGTAAAACACACTCGCTCAATAGGAGGTGAGATGGAGCATAAAATACACTCACCGAGAGAAAGGAAAAAATCTTTGGTCCTTCTATTTTTATGTTTGCCTTAATGAGTGGAGGTTATTGTGAAACGTAAGTCCATAGAGTTGATATTGAGTATCTCCTATGAAGCATTTGATTACGTAAATGTATTTGGGTGATAACTAGCTTGATAGTTCGGATATGTACATGTATTTAAAGGGTCATGAGCGGAGGTAAAATTAAGGAGTATGTTAAATTAATAGACTTTGCACTGTTTTGATATTTCCTATGAATTATTATTTGTAGTAACTTTTTGGGGCCATTATTTATATTTATATTGATCCATTGTTTGAGTAGTTGGTTGTTAGGATTTTTTTTTATAGTTTTTGTTCTTAGTATTTTTCTTAAGGACAAGCAAGGATTTAAGTTTGAGGATATTTGATGAGTGAATTTTATACCTATGAATTGAGTATTTTCGGTTTGATAAAATAGTAAGTTTTCAATTATTTTATATTAATTTTTATTTATTTGTGTGTTTTGATGTTATTTCGTAGGGATGATAGTTTGGAAGGAATCATGATCATTTGGGAGGACACAAGGTCAATTTGGAGCCTAAAGGTTGGAGTTTTGGAAGAGGAAACTAAAGGGCATTTTAGGCCTGAAAAGGGAGGGCACGCCCCAGCACCAATTTGGGTACCCCAGCGCCCACATACTGTCCAATTGGCACCCCTGCACTAATTTCTGGCGCCCCCGTGCTTGTGTTGGTTCGTAACGTGAATTTTACCTTGTTTTTGACCCCAAAATTAGACTCTAAGGCTACATATATGCTAGGGTTTGTGTGGGGAAAAGATATTCTGAATTTTAGGGCCTAAAAACATCTGGAAAAAATCAAAGAATTGGAAGAAAATTGAAGACAAGAATCGAAGGAATCGACACGAAAAAGATTGGTCTTGAAGGCTAAAGAAGGATTGAAGATTGCACCTAAGATTTCATTCTTTTCTCTTACTTTTATTTCTTGATTTTATAAGATGTTGTTTAATTTTAGAATGATGTTTTACAATTACGTTATGAACTAAATTTTTATTAAGATTGCAACGGAACCTATGTCTAGTTAAATTAATCTACCCTCATTTCTAGTTCTTATTGATCTTATATGAGTTGTTTATCATATTTTGTGATTGATGTATGATTGTGTGACCAACAATTAATTTGATAACCTAGATAAAATTGGGAGATGAATTCTAGGTTTAGATTTGAATATGATGACATGCGTCTGGTTAATTCTTCTTAGGATTGAATAGTTGGATTTGTGTACAAGATAGGAATATACCTATATGTCATGTGTAACTTTTATGAGAGTTTGAACTTAATGAATCTATTCCAACTTATTCTGCATAGGAATATAGTAATTTAATTGGGATAGATAATTTTATCTAACTATCGAAAGAGGTTTGATAAATAACTTTGAGTTCTTAGTTAACAACTTGTTTTGATCAATTAACTAGAAAGAGAGTTAGAAAGATTTATACAAAACATTAGGGGAAGTTGAAATCTTAAGTTTTTTTACCCGGTAAATTCAACCCTTGATTGTTAAGTTTAGATTTAGTTTAAAATTAGTCATTCCATAGTTCAATTCCAATTGTTTAAATAAAATTGAATTGATATAAAGTTAGTATTTGAAATTTATTAGTAATAATTCTCCGCGGGAACGATATTCTACTTATCACTTTATTACTTGTTGATCGTGTATACTTGTACGTAAATTGTCAATATCAAATTCAGACAACAGTATACCATCCTTCAGCCTCGAACTTACGTGAACAATAGTGGTTGCTTTCACAAACAATAATCCAGTACAAGTGTTAGGCAACCATCTCACCCCACTGGGATAGACTAACCTCTAACACTCTACGGCAGTTCTCGAATGCAATTCAAGTCCATCACAATAAACCATACAAGATGCAAGAGATACAATACCAACAAAATTCTCAAATCACCAGTAAATCAAAAACCTCCAATTTTATAGGTATTTCTCAAATCACAAGTAATTTCAAAAACCCCCAATTTCATAGGTATTTTGCCTATATTACTTTTCAAGAAAATAAGCAAGAGGTCATCAAAAGACATACTTTTATTATTCAAAATAAAGCACTAAAGTTTTTGAATCAAGAGCACAAGAATATCAAGAAGAAGATTTCATCTTTCTCAAAAATTAGGTTTTGACATCAAGAACATGTAACACTCCGCATTTTATTTTGTATATATGCATATAGATATATATTCAACAATTGTTGTGAAAATGGGGATAGGTGTAGCGATGTGTGTTTGAATTTGGTAGATTGGAAATGGAGAAAGGGATGAAATAGTGAACAGTGCACGTGAACTGTGCACTGGCTGCAACTTCAAGCCCAATTTAGACCTTGATGCAGTCAATATCTCTTAAACCTCAAAACAGGAAAGTTGTAGAGTTCTTTCTTAGCTTTCCATAGCATCTTGAATCATCTCAATCGGAGCTCGGATGAGAAATTTATGCCTTGAAAATGAAGTAATATCGAAGCAGCCCATGAACAGTAAAGTCGAAGTAGCCCATGAACAGTAAAGGAAAAAAAAATCGGAATTTCTGTGTTTAAAAACACAGATTTCAGCCTTTACTCTCATTTCTCTCATTCCACTCTCAACCCACTTCTCTTAGGACTCTAGAGGAAGAGAGAAGGATAAAACACAAGATCAAGAGGAGATCTATACTTCAAAGAAGATCAAATCTTCATCTTCTTCACACTAAACCTAGGTTTTTAAGAACATTGAGGTAGGTTTTTCTTCCATCCTTGTCCATTGATGTTAGAGTTATTATACATGTAGAATTTGGCTCTTAATAGTATGTATTTGTTATGGGTTCCTTATTCCTTGGTATGTTTACAAACATTCCCATGATTTGAACAAAATGATGGTTGGAAATCCATCAAACTCTATTTTTTGGGGGAAATATGAATTTTTCACTATATCTTCACATCATCTTGATTTCGAAAATTCTAGAACTTTGTCTTGGGTAGTAAAATGATTGTATTGATGATCTCATGCTTATTTCCTTTAAACTTGTCTCTTGTTACATGATTTGCGAAATGGGTATATTTTCTTAAATTGTTCTATTATGTATCTTGCTTGTGAAAATTTGGGAAAACATCATGGAATTTGCTTGTATATGAGGTTGAGTATATTGTTGGTATGTCACTCTTGTGTATGGGGTTGTGAGGGACTTGGATTACCTTCGAAAACTATCGTAGAGCGTTAGAGGTTAGTCTATCCCAATGGGGGGGTGAGATGGTTGCCTAATGCTCGTGGTGGATCACTGTGGTGACAGTGACCACTATTGTTCACGGATACCGGGAAAAAGGGTTAGTATACTAGACACATTGGGAGGATCTCGTCAAGGCCGTATGAGACGGTACACGCCCTTCCTAAATTGGTCTGTGATTGTTAGTGGAAATGGGTGAACGAGGTAGAATCGTTTGGTAGATTCATGAGAAGCGACAACCTACTTGAGTGGTACCAAATATAAATTTTTGTTCATTGTACCAAATATTATTTCTCCAAGAGTTTCGGGTAGTATGGGATGCCGCGATACCTTGTGGAAATGGTGTATGGTGGAGTGGATTATGTTGGAAATTATTTGTCAATTAAACGTGGTTTTATTCTCGTTCAAATCCTTATTAATGTACAAACTTGAGATCTCCTTTAAAATGTCCTTACTTTACTTCAAAATTCATTTATATGTATGTGCGAAACGTGACCTACCTGTTTTACCTGATTTCAAAACCTTGAATGAGTTTGGAAGGATCCTCCTATAGAGCCTTGTGCTCACCCCCCCTACTTCCCCACCTTTCAGATTTTGCCTTTGACGAGGAGCTGGGAGTCAAGGGGTCGATACATTTGGAGACTCCGATAGAAGGGAGCGTGGATCCCGAGGTGGATGCTTAGAGCGACCCCCCTTTCTTTTGTTATAGACTTGGATAATCTTTTGGGAGAATTGTATAGCCTAATTTTTATTTTATAAATTCCGCTATGTATTATAGTACTTTTTTGGGAATGTAAAGGCCATAACTTGGCCTATTCTTTTGGGATAACATGTAAATTGGATGGATTGATTTTATGTTAGTTAAATGGACCCGGTGTGGTCATTACAGTAGAATTGCACAAGTTGTGTTTTGAGTAAAACTCCCCGAACCGAGGAGACTCTGCCCAAATTTTGTTAAAATATGAATGGTGGATGAATGAAACTTTCGTCGTGATGGATTTACTTAATGCTCTCATACGGTGAATGGTTTTTAGAATGTAATGTAACCCAAGGGGGTTTTTGGGGCGTTACAGATTAAGAGTTTTATGGCCATCAACTATAACTTCACAAGAATATCAAGAATCAAGGATTTCAATACATATATATAAGATTTAGAGTCAAAATATGTATATATATATATATATATATACAAGAGTGGAAGACAACCCCTGCCTTCTTCTTTAGTTTTGTATGAAGAACTTGAGATTTGATCCACTTCAATGTGAAAATCCTCCTTGATATTGTGTTTTTCTCCTTCTTTCTTCCTCTCTAAGACTTTCTAGGGTTATAAGTGTTGAAATGGGGCTAATAAGGGTGTCCTGAAATATTTATAGTAGAAGAAATGACCTCCTGTGCACGATTCTGAAACCCAAATTTCGTAAATTACGTTCGAACGTCACTTTGGCGTTCGAATGTCAATAGTGCAAATTATTGATTTACGTTCGAATGTCACTTGACATTCGAATGTTAGTTGCTCGCAGCACTTTTGCATTTCCATCAAAGCTCAACAAACATCAAAGTACTGGGACTTACGATCGTTCAAATCGATTCACGTTCAAACGTCATCCCAGTTTCTGCTAAAACTTCCAGTGAAGTTTTGACCCATTTAGAGATCGATTTGGAAATTTTTTTGGTGAAATACTATTTTGTAGCCCTATAAGTTTAGAGTCTACTATCAAAATTTTAAGTCAAATGGATATTAAAATAAAAAGTTATAATCCAAACACTAGGGTAGTGTCAAAAATCCATCTTACCCAAACTATCTCTAAAATGCGATTTCATACCGAAATACTTCCAACTTTCTACAACATACCCTATTACCTCCACTAACATTTTTATTTCTACTCTTATCCTCTACATAGTTCATGTATATCTCATTACATATATTAGCATTTCAAAAACAATTACGGGGTTATAAACAAATAAGAACATGGGGGCTTACATCTATCCTCTAATTTTGAACCTTCACCTACTGTTTCGACATCTAGTCTACCATCAGCTCAAACTTTTTGCACCTTTTACTGCTAATCATGAATCTGGTTCTCTATCAGTCTCACCTCTTGGGTCTTCTCCAGTTAATCTTCACCCTATGTAAAGTATGTCTAAATCTATTATTTTTAAACCCAAAGTTTATCAATCTAATGTTTCTGGGTTCTAGTTTAGAACCCATTTCTTATAATGCAGCTTCTAAGTATCCTAAATAGTGTAATCTATAAAAGATGAATTTCTTGCTCTTTAGACTAGATAGACTTGGACTCTTGTCCCTCCTCTACCTCACAAAAAATGTTATTGGTTGTAAATGGGTGTATAAGGTCAAGCATAACCCAATGGCACAATTTCATGGTATAAGCAAAACTTCTAGCTAAAGCCTATCATCAAGAAGAGCTAGTATTGATTTTGAGGAAACATTTAGTCCTATAGTGAAACATGCTACTGTTAAAACTATCCTTTACTTGGTTGTGCATTTTCAATAGTCTTGGAGACAACTTGATGTTAAGAATGCTTTTCTCCATGGCATTCGTAAGGAGGAAGTCTACATGCAGCAACACCTAGGTTTTCATAATCCAACATTTCCTCATCATGTCTGTAGGCTGCAAAAGTCTATATATGGATTAAAACAAGCTCCTAGGGCCTGGTTTTAAAGTTTCACAACTCATCTTCATACATATGGCTTTGTCACTTCCTTAGTTGATCCTTCTCTCTTCATTAGAAAGTCTGGTTCATCTCTTACTTATCTATTTCTTTATTTTGATGATATCATCATCACCAATAACACACCTTATTGTATTTCTTTTCCTATTGTTGATCTTCATTCTGCCTTTGATATGAAAGATCTAGACCCTCTAACTTACTTCTTAGGTATTCAAATTACCTATACATCCATTGGTTTGTTCTTGTCTCAAACCATGTATCTTACAGATCTTTTCGCTAAGGCAAACATTTCCTCTTGAAAATCATGTCCTGCACCTTGCACACCTACTAGATTGTCTAAAACAGATGGAACTCCTTTGTTAGACCCAACATCCTATCGAAGCATTGTAGGAGCTCTCCAATATCTTACCTTCACAAGGCCCGATATTTCTTTTGTTGTAAACTCAATTTGTCAGTTCATGCATTCTCCCACATCTGTTCATTACTCAGCATTCAAAAGAATCCTCAAATATCTCAAGGGTACTCCATATTGTGGCCTTCATTACGCCTTTTTTTCCCTAGTTTCTCTTACTACCTTTGCAGATGCAGATTGGGCGAGTGATCCATTAGACAAAAGATCTACCACAGGCTTTATCATCTTCTTGGGTTCTAATCCTATCCATTGGGGAGCTAAGAAAGAATCCACAATATCCAGATCATCTATTAAAGCTGAATACAGTTCTCTACCTACTACTGCTACAGAGATAGCTTGGCTCAAGACATTATTTCTTAATTTACA